>JAMXDD010000076.1:0-88004 GCA_024733475.1 Syzygium grande
TTAAACTAAATTTAGCTAGAATCCTTTTCGATCAATTAAATCGTTATTTGGACCACTGAACTTTGCGATCGATTTTCGGGTGTTTAGGGCTTAATAAATTGGGCCGGTGTCGATATTAAGGTTGCGATATCGAGATTATCGGGGAATAATGAAAAAGTTTGGGTTTTCGGACCGGGTGCAAATTTGGACTAGTAGACCCCTCGTTAAATTTTGGTCAAATTAATTTGGCCTTTGTCCTTTTAAGTCGAGGTCTACTTTGGATGGTAGACCATTTTCCGTTTGAAATTTTGACTCGGTTTGCGTTTAATATTTTAATTTCTATAAATTTTTCAAAAAAAAACTCTCTCTCTCTCCCCTCGGGACCACGCGCGCGCCATTTCCCCCTGTCGTCCGTCTATTTCCCCCCTGCTCTCCCTCTCTCTCCCCTCTTCTCTTTTCTTTTTCTTTCTCTTTTTTTTTTTTTTTCTTACCTATAATATATTATATATATATTACCAACATGGTCTTCCTCTTTCCCAGGCCAGATTCTTGCTCACAGCCTTCACCGATAGATCCTCAGCCTCACTTCCCAGGGCAGCCCGGCGTGCTCCGTCTTGTTCTTGTTCAGATCGCCCTCGACCAGCCCGGCCATGTTACGTCGGCCTTGACTATTCCGGCGACCGGATCAGCCCTCATATTTCCTCTGTTCTCTCTCTCTGTCACCTTTTGGGCCGTCGTAGTAGGCTGAGGCCTGCCCGTGAGTGGTGGGAATTTCTGCCCGCCCGTGACCATTTCTTTCTCTGTTAAATCTAACCCGTCAGCCTCGGTCCAGGCCGCTCTCCCCGACGGCGATCCCTGTCTTTGCTCTCTACGGACTTACGCCTTGATGCATGGCCACTCGGCTCTGACCTCAAATGTTGTGGTCTTGTTCTTGGCCTCGAATCTTGCTTTCATTGACCATGGCAAAATCGCCGGTCTTGCCGTTCCCTCCCCCACCATTTTCATCTCTCTTCCCTATCTCTCCCTCTCCCGGTCTGCCTCTCCCTCTCTCCCCGGTTTGGCCGAGGAGGGCCCTCGCCAGACCTTGCCTCGGCCGGTTGCTGCCCCGACGACCAGCCGCTTCCTTGGGTCTACTTGAGCCGCCCAGGGGCTCGCCTGGTCTTGTAGTCCGGCTCAGGGGAACAGCCCGGGTTCTTGTTCGTCATGGGGTTCACTGTTCTGCCGGAAAACCTTTGTTCGGGAGGCCTTCTGTTAGAACCTTGTTCTTGTGGGTTCTTTGTTCACCGAGCGATTTGGTTCGTCAGAGCCCGTTTTCGCGTGGGACACCCGGTGCATACAACCCTAAACCCTAATTGGGCTAATTTACATTTCTAGACCGATTTAGGGATTAATTAGGGGTTATTTAAGGGGTTAATTTGGGGTTATTTGTGGAATTAATTAGGGGTTTTGATTGTGGCCAATTTGATGGATTAGTTTGATAAATTAATGGAGGATTAGTGGCCGGGAGGCGCGATAAATGGGTTAGTCGATTCGGATTAATTTGGCTCAAGTTCGGGTTTTATTTGTGGATTATTTTTGGCGCCCGTATATTAATTTTTGGTGGTGGTCAATTAGACTGATATTTGGGGAGTATAATAGAATATTTTGGTGATAATTATTGGCCCAGAAATTACGGTTTGATGGTCGCTCATGGCGGGATTAAATTTGGGCGCGCCAGCGATTAATTTGAGGACTAGGCGTGTGAATACGGGATTAGTTGATTTGTGTAACTGATTGGCCAATTGAGCCTCAATTCTGATTAATTTGAGGGTGCCTAGTTGCATATCGGTGAGACCATGAATTGATTAGCTTGGCGGGCTTGGTGCATAAATTTCATGTTGATCAATTGGGTGTTTTATATGCATAATTTATGTGCCGAAATTATTGCCATATTTGTAATAGGGTGATTTGATTTACTTGGGTTCGTGATTCATTGAACTAAATGCCATTGTGAAATTTGTGAGGTGCCCAAGTGTGGTTATTGCAGTCATGAATGTGTATCATGAACATTTGGCCGCGATATACGCCTATACGAATATGCCGAGTGACATGTGCATTGTGATCACCTAAATTGCCACGTGATTAAAAAGAAATAAACCCACGTCCGTGTTACGGGGTAGTGAATACCGTCGATCGTGTTACGGGACGATGCGTCTGTGAGGAGGCGACCAACACAGTCGTTTCGCGGGCTGCAGTTCGTGAGGAGATCGATTGTTGCGCTGATCACGCACAGCCAGGCTAAACATTTAGGCGGTTAGGCGTTTCTGTAGTGGCGAAGTGTTGTGATTAAAGAAATAAACCACGATGCGTGTTGCGGCGGGTGGTGAACCGATCTGGCGTGTTCGCGGGGCGATGCGAAATCTGGGAAGATGCTCCGGCTGATGCGTTTCACCGCGGGTTGTATGGCATGAAACTGCGGGCTAGAGATCGATCTCGAGTGTGGACTGATCTCGTTTTCTGTGGGTCGGACTGATCTCGTTTAGCAGATTCGGAGGAGTGGTGTGAGAAATGGTGAGTGCTGGTGTGCAAGTGCGATGTGCATTGATGAGCATGAGTATGAGTGCGAGCACTAGCATACATAACATCGTGGTGACATAGAAATGCATGTGTATGTCTTTGTGTTTATATTACGCGTGGCTGTTTTTGTTGATTTGGCGCCTAACTGCGGGGTCTAGCGAGATTAGATTTAGGCAGGGGCTGAGTCGATTTATGTGTATGTTGTGTTGTTTTAGTACTTGTCGGGAGGTGCATGTTAGCCTAGTTTAGGTTTAGGGAATTACTTTCGTGGATTTATTCTCACGGTTGTTGTAAAACCGACTTTTGGATCCGGCCTTGAGGATGCCGGTGTCTTGATGCAATTTTTGGGAGAAAGCCCCAGCTAGTTGTAGTGGCCTTGAAATCCTTTTGATTTTTGGTACTCGGTACATACTTGGATATTGTAAATGAATTCCGGTATTAATACAAGTATGGATTTAAGTGGTTACCCTAGGTTATCGTTTATCTTTATGCGGGTGGTTTTAATTGCTTCATGTGTGTGTTTTAATTCTCTGTATTGGGTTTGGGTCGTGACGGCGTCTGGGACGTCCTTTTCGAATCGACCTCTGCGGGGATGCGCCTGAGAAGTGCGGGCGTGACATCCCGTTTGATTTGGTATCAAAGCAAGGTCAGCTCGATCAATTAGGTGAGCACCGGGTAATAAGGAGGCGATGACCTTGGGTAGCTAATAAGTTGACCTCGTGTGCTAAGTGTACCTCGGTATGCGTGTCTTGATTGATTGGTTGCGTTATTGACGTAAAGTGCAGGCGGCGGGACTGAGGTGAGTACATATACCTCTTGTTGAAGGTCTTGTGTTGGTTGTGCTAGGCGCATGCTGGTTGTAAGCGTGTTGTGATACCTACCTAGGACCTTAGACCCGGTTAGATTGGTTTAAGTCTCGATCCCTCAAGGGGTTATAACGGTAGTTGAATAGTGAGGCGGTGAATAGCGGTATGAGGGGTAATAACCCAAGAGCAATCAAAGTGTGATAAGCCATGAGGATTGAGGCTGAGATTAGAGGTTGTGACTCGGGACCCTATAAAAAGAATGGGAGATGTATGGCCCGGGCCATTTCCGAAAAAGGGCATGGCCGTCATTGCCTAAGGCTGCTGAGGTTGCGGTGATTCTTTGCTATGAATGGGAATAATGCCCGATTATACCCAAATTGAGATAGTGGCCATTAGGCGAGTGCATTAATTGGTGGGACGATTTCTCGAGTTGAACTTTCTTAAGTTCAATAGTAAGGGTGACCAGAAACGCACAAAGATTGGCAATGAAAGTTGAGAAAGCCTTTGACATATGAAAATACACAAGGTGAGAAAGTAACATTGGCGGTGTATTAGCTTCGGAAAGATGAAAAAAATTGGTGGAAGACCGCCGGGATAGGATATTCGATAAGTCTGACCGGACTTGGGCTATGTTTGTTAATTTTATAGGAAGTTTTTTCGGGAGAATGCCTAAGGAAGGAGATTAGCGGAATGTGTACTACTACATTGAGGGCGGATAAGCGTGGAGCGATTTGAAAGAAAATTCGTTAGGTTGGTTAAAAATCCATAGGACAAGGTTAGGAGACTTAGATGGGCCAGTGAGGAGCTCAGAAACCTGATGATTTTCATTGAACATCAGGAATAATGGGGAAGTGTATGAATGAGCTCAAGTGATGGGGCGAGATTAGTGGAAAAATAGCGGCCCATACGGGGTTGTGGTATACTCGGGAATATGATAGCCGCTACTTTGGAAGGAGTAGATGGCGGAAAAAGCGGACGATTCGTCCCACGGTTAGGAAAGAAGATCGGGCAGACCATTAGCTGAACCACTTTGAGATTTTACCAATAGCGTGGAAACTTGGAGGATTTGTTCATTGGTTAGGATTAAGCACATTATGCAAGCATTCACGCTTTGTGTGGCGACCCATTTTAATGATCGGTGTTGATATTATTTGGGTGTCTCAACTGAGATAGTGATCGGGAATAGAGGAAAGGGTGTCGACTTGGCGGTGTTGGTTAAATGCGATTTAGATTTGAGGATCAAAGTGGATTGTCTAGTAAAGCCGACGTTATGGATTCTGACAATGAGACAATCCATTTTAGTGGGATGGACGTCTAAGTCTGGATTTCAGGAAAGTCGGCGAGGAATCTCAATTCCTTAGATGCCTTTACTTGAGGTGATTAGGTGTCGAGATGAAGGTTGTGAAGGGATGCTTAGTGGGTGCAGTGACCCCACCGTGGCCAGAACTAAAGTCGGAAGAATTAACGAGGGTGTGAAATCTTCCGAGATCTTTTCCTTAGAAACTCTAGGGTTGTCACTAGAACATGAAGTGAAATCGTGAAAAAAATTGGCCGGAATCGAGTTGATTTCCGAGGGTGTGGTATTGGTTGTCCTTGTTGGGAATTTAAGGAATTGAAGGTCGGATGTAAGAACTTGTGAATAAATTTTATTCGCCTAAGTGTAACTCCATTGGGAGTTCTGTGTGTTGATGATGAAAAGGGCAATACATGGGGTTGTATTTGATCTACCCGACATGCGAACTGGGCGGCCCGGAAAAAGTGACCCGGCTACCGAGGGATCGACGATCTATTTGATCAATTGTAAGGAACCTCGGTGTACTTTAAGATCGAAATGCCGGATCGGATATCATCGTTCGAGAATACGGAAGAGGTGTGGGCCTTGTAAGTTTATAGTGATGCCCTCGATCTAAGGAATATCCCTTCTTTGTTTCGGTGGACTTAAAGGATAGGGTATTCAAGAAAAATTTTTGGTTGATTAAATGTCGTGATGTTTGTTGATGCTATTTTAGCATATACAGCGAGCTCTACGAGGGCGTGAGCTATAATTGTGAGAGATACTACGGATCTTAAGAAGAACGCACACTTACGACAAGCGTGGTAAGTGCAATTTTGGCCAATTGATTAGCGTACCTTGGACACATCATCTCGGGAGATGGAACTTCTATGGACTGACTAAGGTCGGGGTGATAGCTTCGATGTACGGATGGATGCCAATAAGGGAGGCTCAGTATTCTAGATTTTGTTGACAATCATCGGCGTTTAGTGAAGGAATTCTTGTCGATAGCTATCTTTTTGTTAACCACGGCTGTTTAAGAAAAGAAAATCAAGTTTGAATGGAATGATAAACATGAGCGAGTTCAGATTTGAAGTATGGGCTGTTAGTGCCCGGTATTGAATATTCAACGGGGACCGGGAGGATTCGGCGTCTATAGTAACGCTTCATTAAGAAGACTTGGAAGTGTGCATTTGTGTCTGATAGGTTGTAGCATATGCATCGCACAGTTGAGATCGTACAAAATGATTAATCGGCCTTATGACGGAGAATTGATTCACGATGACGGTGTCATGTGGAATAGCTAGGCGAGTAATAGATGTGTTGAGTCGTGAGTCGATGCTTGCGATATGATGGTTAGAAGTGAGCCCAGCCGGACGGGCTCGAGGGGATTGATTTTAAATTTAGGCGAGTAAAGTGTCAAACTCGTTAGTTACCTTCGAGGATCAAGTTGGAAATCAGCCAAAATCAAGGAAATGACAATTTAGGGGCAAAAGAGATTCAAAAGTCGTTGAGAGGATGCCGTCGGTGGAAGTCGGATTTCCGGTATTTTGGGGATGAAATCTTGAGGTCCTAGGAATGATTGTGTTTAGAAGAAGCGAGACTCGAGGAGGAAAAATTTGAATAGAATCCCTTGATAAGTATATTATCCACCGAATAGCACTAAGGTGTTCGAGGACTTGGCAACATTTCGGTAGAATAGAAGGAGGATAAAGGTAATCAAGTGTGTGGCGGTGTTTGGCGTGTCTATAAGTGAGGACACAGCCGGTAAACCCTAAAAGGCTATTATGACCGTTGAAAGTTTCAAAATGGAAATGTGACATTATCCCAAGGATGTTGTAGCGGGATTATCGTGAAGCTAGAGGCGACCGATTCCATCGAATAGTAGTAAGATAGATTGGCCAAGTCGAGCGCACTTCTGGCGGTCTGCGAAAGGACTCGAGCTAGAAAGGTTGGCGAGTTATATGTCGTCGGATAGTTCGTCTTCATGGAGTATCGATTATCAATCACATCATACCGTGATTCCCGGTTCTGCGCACATTTTGGAAGAAATCGCGATTGAAATGGGAAGCTGAAAGTTATTCAGTCTGACCTACCATCTGAGACGGGTGGTCAATACGAGAGGAGGCTATCTCGGTTTGGCAAGAGAAAGGAAAATTGAGTCCAAGATACATAGAGCGTTTGAGATTTTGGAAAGGATTGGAGCGTTGGCCTATTGTCTAACCTTGTCCTTGAATTTGTCACGCGGGTTCATAACGTCTTTGCGTGTCGATGTTGAGGAAATGCGAACGGATCCGACCCGTGCTGAATCCATGAGGTAATAGGCGTGGGACGGTTCATATGTGGAAAAACCCGGTCTTGGTCGAGGGGCGGGGAAGGAGCAAGTGTTGAGAAACAAACAATCCGTTGGTCAAAGTCATTTGGGAACATCCCCGGGGACGGGGCGCCACATGGGAAAGTGAGGAAGATGCGACACCAATACCCCCATTTGTTGAATAGTCGGGTTGGGATTGTAAATTTCGAGGGGCGAAATTTTTGTAAGGGAAAAATTATATGATCCGGATTTTGATCCAATTTTGGGGTTTATAAAATGCATAATTTGTCGATTGTGCTTATAGTAAAATCTCACCGAAGCTGATCACTCTCGGTTATTATTTTAAACTAAATTTCGCTAGAATCTTTTCGATCGAATTTCGTCGTTATTTGGACCACTGAACTTTGCGGTCGATTTTGGTGTTTTAGGGCCTTAATAAATTGGATGGTGTCGATATTCGAGGTTGCAGTATCGAGATTATCGGGAATAATGAAAAAGTTTGGGTTTTCGGACGGGTGCAAATTTGGACTAGTAGACCCCTCGTTAAATTTTGGTCAAATTAATTTGGCCTTTGTCCCTTACAAGTCGAGGTCTACTTTGGACGGTAGACAATTTTCCGTTTGAAATTGGACTCGGTTTGCGTTTAATATTTTAATTTCTATAAATTTTTCAAAACAAATCTCTCTCTCTCTCTCTCTCCCTCGGGACCGTATGCGCCTTTTCCCCGGACCCGTGTCCGTCTCTCCCCTCTCTCTCTCTCCTCTCTCTCTCCTCTTCTCTTTTTCTTTTCTTTCTCTTTTTTTTTTTTTCTCTCTTCTCTCTTCCTCTCTCTTTTCTTTTCTCCTCCGTCTTCCTCTTCCCCCGAGTTCATTCTTTTTCTTCGCCTTCACGCTCGTCCTCCTCGTCCAGAAACTTGCCGCCCGCCCGCCCTCGTCGCCCGTCGCCCAACCGCCCGCCGCTGACCGGCCAACCAGCCGGCTCCGGCGACCAGATTGCCTCTCTCTTCCCCTCTGTTCTCTCTCTCCATCTGCCCGGCCAGTGTGACGATGGGCCGGCCGCCCGCCCGGGCTGCGCTCGTCCGCCCGGCGCGCGCCGCCAGCTCGCCCGCCCGCCAGTGCCGCCGCCTTTGCCGTCGCCCAACCCCTCAGCGTCCTGCTTCTTTGCTCTATTACGGACTTCACGTCGCCGCCTTGTACAAGCGCTCGGCCTCGTCATGCCCGTCTTATTCCCGCTCGGTCCTTGCGCCTCGGCCCGGCCGTGGCCGTCCCATGGGTCCTTGGATTCCCCTCCCCACCAAGCCCTCTGTCTCTCTTCCCATCTCACTCTCCCGGTCTGCTCTCCCGCCTCTCCCCGGTTTGGCGAGGAGGGCCCTCGCCCAGGCCCTTGCATGGCTGGTTGCCCGTGAGCGATAAGCTCATGGGGTCTCGTAGAAACAGCCCAACCTCGTCGCCGCCGTCCCAGCTCCCGAACAACTGGGAGTTCTTGTTCATGGGATTCTTGTTAGGAAAACATTCGTGAGGGTATCCTGTTCATAGCCGATTCTACCCCATTCAGCCCGGCCCGATTTGATTCGTCCGGCCCGTTTCTGCGTGGGACACCGGTGAGTACAACCCTAAACCCTAATTAGGCTAATTTACATTTCTAGACCGGTTTAGGGATTAATTAAGTTATTTAAGGGTTAATTTAGGGGTTATTTGTGGAATTAATTAGGGGTTTTGATTGTGGCCAATTTGATGGATTAGTTTGATAAATTAATGGAGGATTAGTGGCCGAGGCCTTGATAAATGGGTTAATCGATTCGGATTAATTTGGCTCAAGTTCGGGTTTTATTTGTGGATTATTTGCGCGCCGTATATTAATTTTTGGTGGTGGTCAATTAGACTGATATTTGGGAAAGTATAATAGAATATTTTGGTGATAATTATTGGCCCAGAAATTACAGTTTGATGGTCGCCCATAAGCGGGATTAAATTTGGGCGCGTGTGATTAATTTGAGGACTAGGCGTGTGAATACGGGATTAGTTGATTTGTGTAACTGATTGGCCAATTGAGCCTCAATTCTGATTAATTTGAGGGTGCCTAGTTGCATATCGGTGAGACCAAGAATAGATTAGCTTGGCGGGCTTGGTGCATAAATTTCATGTTGATCAATTGGGTGTTTTATATGCATAATTTATGTGTAAAATTGTGCCATGCAGCGGTGTGGGGTGATTTGATTTACTTGGGTTAGTGATTCATTGAACTAAATGCCATTGTGAAATTTGTGAGTGCCCAAGTGTGTGGTTATTACAGTCATGAATTGTGTATCATGAACATTGTGTACGACATGCGCATATCTGAGTATGCTTGGTGACATGTGCATTGTGATCCACTAAATTGCCACGATGCGTCTAGCGGGGTTCGAGATAAAATTGAGGTTTGTGAATGTGTGATCATTAAACCACGATGCGTGTTATTCTTGGGGTAGTGAATGCCGTCGTCTGCGTGTTACGGCGGGGCGATGCCAGTGCGCGGAGGCAGCCGACTGATGCGTTCTGTAACGGAGCTGCGGGTGATGAGGAGATCGGTGTTGCGCGATTTGCGTTTTGTGAGCTAGGGCTCTTGAGCCGATTGAGGCGTTTTAGCGGGCCCGCGAAATGTTGTGATTAAAAGAAATAAACCACGATGCGTGTTACGGCGGGGTAGTGAATGCCGTCTGATGGTATTACGGCGGGGCGCGATGCCAGTCTGTGGAAGGCGACCAACTTTGATGGGCTCCACGGTTCGTGAGAGATGGGTGTTTCGCTTTCGTCTGCGTTTTGGCGGGCTAGAACAACGCGACGGTTCAAAGGCGGCGTTTACTTGAGCCCGCAGTGTTGTGATTAAAGAAATAAACCAGTCGTGTTCTGGCGGGGTAGTGAACCCGTCTGGCGTGTTACCTTGGGGCGATGCGAATCTGGGAAGATGTCCGTACGATGCGTTCTGGCGAGAACGTATTAACATAGTGCGGGCTAGAATCGATCTCAGTGTAATGGACCTGATCTCGTTTCACAGCGGGTGGTTGATCGTTTACTTGGCGGGTGGGAGGAAGTAGTGAGAAATGGTAGTGCTAGTGTGCAAGTGCGATATTGCATTGATGAGGCATGAGCATGAGTGCGAGCACTAGCATATGCATAACATGCGTGGTGACATAAAATGCACGTGTATGTCTTTGTGATTATATTCTGTCGCGTGGTTGTTTTTGTCTGATTTGCGCCTAACAGCGGTCTAGCCAATTTGATGGATTAGTTTGATAAATTAATGGAGGATTAGTGGTCCGAGAGGCGCGATAAATGGGTTAGTCAGTTCGGATTAATTTGGCTCAAGTTCGGTTTTATTTGTGGATTATTTGCGCTACCCAGATATTAATTTTTGGTGGTGGTCAATTAGACTGATATTTGGGGAGTATAATAGAATATTTTGGTGATAATTATTGGCCCAGAAATTACGGTTTGATGGTCGCCATGACGGATTAAATTTGGGCGCGACGCGATTAATTTGAGGACTAGGGTGTGAATACCGGGATTAGTTGATTTTTGTGTAAGTTGACACAATTGAGCCTCAATTTGATTAATTTGAGGGTGCCTAGTTGCATATCCAAAGTGAGACCATGAATTGATTAGCTTGGCGGGCTTCGGGTGCATAAATTTCATGTTGATCCAATTGGGTGTTTTATATGCATAATTTATGTGTCGAAATTAAAGCCGCGACTGTGTAGGGTGATTTGATTTACTTGGGTTCGGATTCATTGAACTAAATGCCATTGTGGAAATTTATGAGTGCTCAAGTGTGGTTATTGCAGTCATGAATGTGTATCATGAACATTGGCACGACATATGATATACGAGTATGCCGTTCGAAAGACATGTGCATCAGGATCACCTAAATTGCCCCACGCGCTTAACGCGGGTTCGGGAGCAAAATTGAGGTTTGTGAATGTGTGATCACATTAAACCCTGATGCGCAGCACGCTGGTAGTTAATACGCTGGGCCACGCGGGAATGCCGGCCCTGAAGACAACCTCGACGCGCTTACGCGCGCTCGAGGAGACGTGATGCCCTGATGCGCTTTACTGATGCGGTTACCATCTGCCCGGTACGCCGGCTTACCCACCAACCTGATGGCTTTACGGGTTCGTGAGGAGATCGGTGTTGCGCCCGATGCGCTTTTGACGCTGGCCAGAGACACCGGGCCGCTTGAGGCATTTAACTGTAATGGGCGGCGTTGTGATTAAAGAAATAAACCTCGATGCGTGTTACGCGGGTAGTGAACCCGCCCCGAGGCGTGTTACGCGGGACGATTTGATTAATCTGGGAAGATGTCCGCCCGCGCTTTTACGCTGGTTGTGTGGCATGAGCTGCGGGCCAGAGATCGATCTCGGTGTGGACCCGGCGCTTTTACGCTGGGTCGGACTCGAGCGTTTAACGCGGGTCGGAGGAGTAATTGAGAAATGGAAGTTGAGTGCAGTGTGCAAGTGTGCGATATTGCATTGATGAGGCATGAGTATGAGTGCGAAAGCACTAGCATATGCATAGCATGCGTGGGTGACATAGAAATGCATGTGTATGTCTTTGTGTTTATATCTGCCCGGCGGGCTTGTTTTTTTTTGTCGATTTGACGCCTAACCCGCAGGGTCTAGCGAGATTAGATTTAGGCCCGAGGGCCCCGAAGTCGCTTTTATGTGTATGTTGTGTTGTTTAGTACTTGTGGAGGTGCATGTTAGCCTAGTTTAGGGTTTAGGGAATTACCACTGAGATTTATTCTCACGGTTGTTGTAAAACCGACTTTTCGGATCCCCGGCCTTGAGGATGACAGGTGCCTGATGCAATTTTTGGGAGAAGCCCCACTTACCCTTTTAGTTGTAGTGGCCTTGAAATCCTTTTGATTTTTTATTTCAGTTTGTACTTGGATATTGTAAATGAATTTCGTATTAATACAAGTATGGATTTTAGTGGTTACCCTAGGTTATACGCTTATCTTTGTACGGGTGGTTTTAATTGCTTCCGCATGTGTTTTAATTCTTGTATTGGGTTTGGTCGGGCGACGCTGGCCCGGGACGTCGACACACGAATCGACCTCGAGGGATGTGGCGCACCGAGAAGTGCGGGGCGTGACATCCCCGTTTGATTTGGTATCAGAGCAAGGTCAGCTCGATCCAATTAGGTCGAAGCCTGGAGTAATAAGGAGCGATGACCTTGGGTAGCTAATAAGTTGACCTCGTGTGCTAAGTGTACCTCCCGACCGTACGTGTCTTGATTGATTGGTTGCGTTATTGACCCGTAAAGTGCAGGGGCGGCAGGACCTGAGGTGAGTACATATACCTCTTTGTTGAAGGTCTTGTGTTGGTTGTGCTAGGCCGCATGCTGGTTGCTTAACTGTGTTGTGATACCTGCCTAGGACCTTAGACCGGTTAGATTGGTTTAAGTCTCGATCCTCAAGGGGGGTTATAAATGTAGTTGAATAGTGAGGCAAGATGAATGATGATGAGGGGTAATGAAACCCAAGAGCAATCAAGTGTGATAAGCCATGAGGCTTGAGGCCCCGAGATTAGAGGTTGTGACTCGGACCCTATAAGAATGAGAGATGTATAGGCAGCCAGCTGCAAGGGAAAAAAGGGCGCCGTCATTGCCTAGGTTGGCCGAGGTTGCAAAGTGATTATCGCTATGAATGGGAATAATGCCGCTTATGCCAAATTCAGATAGTGGCCATTAGGCGAGTGCATTAATTGGTGGAATGATTTCGAGTTGAACTTTCTTAAGTTCAATAGTAAGGGTGACCCCGAGGCTGCACCGAGATTGGCAATGAAAGTTGAGAAAGCCTTTGACATATCGGGTACACCGAGGTACGAGAAAGTAACATTGGCAAGGTATTAACCGCAGAAGGATGAAAAGAATTGGTGGAAGACCGCCAGGATAGGATATTCCCGATGAGTACAGCCCGGACTTGGGCTATGTTTATTGAGAATTTTATGGGAAGTGTTTTCGGGAGAATGCCTAAGGAAGGAGATTAGCGGAATGTGTACTACTACATTGAGGGCGTATAATCGTGGAACGATTTGAAAGGAAATTGTTAGGTTGGTTAAAAATCCATAGGACAAGGTTCGAGACTCCGAGATGGACAGAAGTCGAGTCAAGCACAATGATTTTATTGAACATCGTGAATAATGGGGAAGTGTAAGGAATGAGCTCAAGTGATGGAGCGAGATTAGTGGAAAAGAGCCACTTCGGGTTGTGGTATACTCAAGATATAGATAACCGCTACTTTAGGAAGGAGTAGATGGCGGAAACGGACGATTCGGTCCCCACCGGTTCAGAAGAAGATCGGAAAGCCGAACCATTAGCTGAACCGCTTTGAGATTTGTAGTAAGCGTGGAAACTTGGAGGATTTGTTCGACCGGGTTAGGATTAAGCCTGCAGTGCTAGCATTCACGCTTTGTGTGGCGTACCCATTTTAATGATCAGGTGTTGATATTATTTGGGTGTCTCAACTATGAGATAGTGATCGGGAATAGAGGAAAGGGTGTCGACTTGATGCTGTTGGTTAAGTACGATTTAGATTTGAGGATCAAAGTGGATTAGCTGGTAAGGCAAAGCCGTTATGGATTGCAGAAAATGAGACAATCCAGTTTAGTCCGGATGGACGCCCTAGGTCCGGATTTCGTGAAAGTCGACGAGGAATCTCAATTCCTTAGATGCCTTTACTTGAGGTGATTAGGTGTCGATGAAGGTTGTGAAGGATGCTTAGTGGGTGCAGTGACCCCACCGTGACAGAACTAAAGTTGGAAGAATTAACGAGGTGTGAAATCTTCCGAGATCTTTCCTTAGAAACTACCGGGTTGTCACTAGAACATGAAGTGAAATCGTGAAAGAATTGGCCCCGGAATCGAGTTGATTTCGAGAGTGTGGTATTGGTTGTCCTTGTTGGGAATTTAAGGAATTGAAGGTCCAGATGTAAGAACTTGTGAATAAATTTTATTCGCCCTAGTGTGCTCCGTGGGGAGTTCCTGATTGGGCGGATGAAAAGGGCAATACATCGAGGTTGTATTTGATCTACCGACAAGCGTAACTAGGCGACGGGAAAAAAAGTGACCACCGTCGAGGATCGACGATCTATTTGATCAATTGTAAGGAACCCTCAAAGTGTACTTTAAGATCGGGCACGGATCGGATATCATGCGCTCGAATACGGAAGAGGTGTGGGCCTTGTAAGTTTATAGTGATGCCTCGATCTAAGGAATATCCCTTGCTGTTTTGGGTGGACTTAAAGGATAGGGTATTCAAGAAAAAAATTTTTGGACTGATTCGTCGTGATGTTTGTTGATGCTATTTTAGCATATGCAACGAGCTCGAGGGGCGTGAGCTATAATTGACAGAGATACTACGGATCTTAAGAAGAACACGACTTTACGACAAGCGTGGTAAGTGCGAATTTTGGCTTAATTGATTAACGATTTTGGACACATCATCTCGGGAGATGGCACTTCTATGGACCCGACTAAGGTCGAGGTGATAGCAAAGGGCACAGATGGATGCCAATAACCGAGGCTCAAGTATTCTAGATTTTGTTGACAATCATCGACGCTTAGTAGAAGAATTTTGTCGATAGCTATGCTGTTGACACGGCTGTTTAAGAAAGAAAATCAAGTTTGAATGGAATGATAAGCATGAACAGAGTTCCAAGAGCTGAAGTATAGGTTGTTAATTGCCCCGTATTGAATATTCAACCGGACCGGGAGGATTCGACGCCTATAGTAACGCTTCATTAAGAAGACTTGAAGTGTGCATTGACGTAATACGATAGAGAGTTGTAGCATATGCATCGCACCTTAAGACCTTGAGATACCCAAAATGATTAACTGAAGCAACGCTTTTACGGAGAATTGATTACGATGATCGTGTCGCCATGGAATGGCTAGACGAGTAATAGATGTGTTGAGTCGTGAGTCGCTGATGGCGCCGTATGATGAGTTAGAGAGTGAGCCTTGCCGGACAGGCTTCGTGGATTCGAGATTTTAAATTTGAAGCGAGTCGAAAGTGTCAAACTCGTTAGTTGCACCGAGGATCAAGTTGGAAATCCAGCCAAAATCAAGGAATGACAATTTAGGGGCCAAGAGATTCAAAAGAGTCGTTGAGAGGGATGCCGATAAAAGGAAGTCGGATTTCCGGTATTTGGGGATAGAAATCTTGAGGTCCTAGGAATGATTGTGTTTATTCAAGAGGCTAGACTCGAGGAGGAAAAAATTTGAATAGAGAATCCCACAGAAAGAAGTATATTATCCAATTCAATAGCACTAAGGTGTGTGGGGACTTCATGGCAACATTTCTGGTAGAATAGAAGGAGGATAAAGGTAATCAAGTGTGTGGCCGGTGTTTGACGTGTCTATAAGTGAGGACAAAGCCAAAAATGGTAAGCCTAAAAGGCTATTATGACCGTTGAAAGTTTCAAAATGGAAATGTGACATTATCCCAAGGATGTTGTAAAGGGATTATCGCGATAGTTAGAGACGACAATCATTCCATCGGAATAGTAGTAGATAGATTGGCCAAGTGGCCATGGGAACTTCTGGCAAGACGGTCGAAAGGACTCCGAGCTAGAAAGGTATTTAGAGTTATATGTACGCGAGATAGTTCTAGATCTTCATGGAGTGGAAGATCAATCACATCATACCGTGATTCCTGGTTCAAAGAGCACATTTTTGGAAAAGTGAGGCAATTGGCCATGGGAACTAAGTTGCAACTAGGAAAAGAAGTCACGGCCTACCATCGGTGAAGATTATTCGGGAAAGGACAATTTTGGTCAAGCTACCCGGATCAAGAAGAGAGGATCATGTGTTTTTCAAGATGTCTCGGTTTGGCAAGAAAGGAAAATTGAGTCCAAGATACATAGGCCGTTTGAGATTTTGGAAAGGATTGGAACGTTGGCCTATTGCCTAGCCTTGTCCCCAAATTTGTCACAGTTCATAACATCTTCCACGTGTCGATGTTGAGGAAGTACGAACCCAGGATCCGACCCACGCTTGAATCATAGTAATAGACGTGGGACGATAGAACGTCATACGTGGAAAAAGCGGTGCGAATTGAGGACGGTGAAGAAGCAAGTGTTGAGAAACAAGACAATCTCGTTGGTCAAAGTCATTTGGGAACATCACGGGACGGAAGGTGCCACATGGGAAAGTGAAGAAGTGATGCGACACCAATACCCCCATTTGTTTGAATAATGGTTGGGATTGTAAATTTCGAGGACGAAATTTTGTAAGGGGGAAGAATTGTAACATCCCGGATTTTGATCCAATTTTTGGGGTTTATAAAATGCATAATTTGTCGATTGTGCTTATAGTAAAATCTCACCCGAGAGCTGATCACTCGGTTATTATTTTAAACTAGAGATTTCGCTAGAATCGCTTTTCGATCGAATTTTCATCGTTATTTGGACCACGAACTTGCGATCGATTTTGGTGTTTTAGGGCCTTAATAAATTGGGCCGGTGTCAATATTAAGGTTGCGGTATCGAGATTGTCGGGAATAATGAAAAGTTTGGGTTTTCGGACGGGTGCAAATTTGGACTAGTAGACCCCCTCGTTAAATTTTGGTCAAATTAATTTGGCCTTTGTCCCTTTTTAAGTGCGAGGTCTACTTTGGACCGGTAGACCACTTTCCGTTTTGAAATTTGACTCCCGGTTTGCGTTTAATATTTTAATTTCTATAAATTTTTCAAAACAAAAACTCTCTCTCTCTCTCTCCCCTCGGGACCCCGCGCGCGCCCATTTCCCCCCTGTCCCGTCCGTCTCTTCCCCCACCTGCTCTCCCTCTCTCTCCTCTTCTCTTTTTCTCTTTTCTTTTCTTTTTTTTTTTTTTCTTCTTTCTCTCTTCTCTTCCTCTCTCTCTTCTGCTGCTTCTTCGTCTTCCTCTTTCCCCAGGCCCCGATTTTTGCTCCGCCTTCACCGGCCGTCCTCGCCTCCGCCCCAGGGGAGTAGCGTCGCCATCCCGTCATTGCGCTGCCCGTCGCCCTCGGCCGCCCGCCACCACGTCGCTTCGTGGCGGTATTTCTCCGGCGACCATTTCGCCTCCTCTCCCCTTCCTGTTCTCTCTCTCTCATCCTGCCCGGTAGTCCCACGCCCGTGAGGCCTGCCGCCGTGGTGGCGGGCTGCTGCCGCCCGGCGATCTTTCTTACACCTCATTCCGTCCTAGCCCAAATCGCCTCCGGTCACTTCCACAACCCCACAACGTCCTGCTTCTTTGCTCTATTACGGACTTCACGTCGCCGCCTTGTACAAGCGCTCGGCCTCGTCATGCCCGTCTTATTCCCGCTCGGTCCTTGCGCCTCGGCCCGGCCGTGGCCGTCCCATGGGTCCTTGGATTCCTCCCCACCGGCCCCTCTGTCTCTCTTGTTTAGGGATTAATTAGGGTTATTTAGGGTTAATTTAGGGGTTATTTGTGGAATTAATTAGGGGTTTTGATTGTGGCCAATTTGATGGATTAGTTTGATAAATTAATGGAGGATTAGTGGCCCGAGAGGGCGATAAATGGGTTAGTCGGTTCGGATTAATTTGGCTCAAGTTCGGGTTTTATTTGTGGATTATTTTTGCGCCGATATTAATTTTTGGTGGTGGTCAATTAGACTGATATTTGGGGAGTATAATAGAATATTTTGGTGATAATTATTGGCCCAGAAATTACGGTTTGATGGTCGCCCCATGACGGGATTAAATTTGGGCGACGCGATTAATTTGAGGACTAGGCGTGTGAATACCGGGATTAGTTGATTTGTGTAATTGACACAATTGAGCCTCAATTCTGATTAATTTGAGGGTGCCTAGTTGCATATCCAGTGAGACCAAGAATAGATTAGCTTGGCGGGCTTGGTGCATAAATTTCATGTTGATCCAATTGGGTGTTTTATATGCATAATTTATGTGTCGAAATTGTGCCATGATTTGTGTGGGGTGATTTGATTTACTTGGGTTCGTGATTCATTGAACTAAATGCCATTGTGAAATTTGTGAGTGCCCAAGTGTGGTTATTGCAGTCATGAATGTGTATCATGAACATTGGCACGACATTGCATATACGAGTATGCGCGTGTGACATGAACATTGGATCATCGAAATTGCCCGATGGGATTAACGCTGGGTTCTGATAAAATTGAGGTTTGTGAATGTGTGATTACAATAAACCCCGACGGCGTGTTACGCTGGTAGTGAACCCGGGGTAGTGAACCCGCCCCACAGGCGTGTTACGGCGACGATGCCCGAATACCGGAAGATGTCCGCCCGGCGCGCTTTCGGGGTTGTGTGGCATGCCTAGAGATCGATCTCGGTGTGGGACTCAGCGCTTTACGCCGGTCGGACCTCGGCGCGTTTAACGCGGGTCGGAGAAGAAATTGAGAAATGGTCGAGTGCCAGTGTGCAAGTGTGCGATATTGCATTGATGAGGCATGAGTATGAGTGCGAGCACTAGCATATGCATAGCATGCGTGGTGACATAGAAATGCACGTGTATGTGCTGTGTTTATATTCTGCCGCGTGGCTGTTTTTGTCGATTGGACGCCTAACCTGCAGGGTCTAGCGAGATTAGATTTAGGCCCGAGGGCCTCAGTCAGTTTTATGTGTATGTTGTGCTGTTTTAGTACTTGTCGAGGTGCATGTTAGCCTAGTTTAGGTTTAGGGAATTACTCGGCTGAGATTTATTCTCACGGTTGTTGTAAAACCGACTTTTCGGATCCCGACCTTGAGGATGACAGTGTGTCTTGATGCAATTTTTGGGAGAAGCCCCTCATTTAGCTTAGTTGTAGTGGCCTTGAAATCCTTTTGATTTTTGGTACTCAGGCTGTACTTGAATATTGTAAATGAATTCCCGTGACACACAAGTATGGATTTCAAATTGGTTACCCTAGGTTATACGTTTATCTTTATACGGGTGGTTTTAATTGCTTCGCATGTGTTTTAATTCTACGTATTGGGTTTGGGTCGGTGACGTCCCGGGACGTCAGATCTGGAATCGACCTCTGCGGGGATGTGGCGCACCGAGAAGTGCGGGCGTGACATAGTTTATCGTATGGACATGGGCTTAATGGATGTGATCCATTACATTGCGTGGGTCCTATATCGAATCACTTGATTTATTAGTTTTATATGTTCCAAGTCCATGTGCAAAAGTATTTGGAAATCTAATCTACAAATAGGACTAAGTGCACTAGAAAATGCAATCAAGTCCCTAAACTTTCAAAATACACAATTAAATTTTAAAATTTGTTAAATTTGTGCAATCAAATCCTTCAATTAACTCTATCTAATTTAACTAACGGAAAATGTGGACGTAACCTTTGTTCAATTACTTTTTTAAGATAAATGGCGTCGATATGGCTTCCACCAAGTGTTACATTTAAAAAAAATTGAAAATTTAATAGAAAAAAGGATAGCAAGATTTTTAAAAAAATTAAAATAGGATAAAAGGAAAAATGATAAAAATTTAAAAAAATCAGAATTTAAGGGGAAAAAAAAGGCAAAACCTTGTCGCTCGAGTTTCGTGGAGCTCAGCCATAACTACCAACTCTCAGGCTTCTTCAAGCTTTCGGCCATGGCTACTTGAGTTTCGTCAAGCTTGTCGCTTCAGCTTCTAGGCTTCTTCAAGTTGGCGACCATGGCCATTGGAGTTTCGTTGAGCTCATAGCCATGGCCACTCAAGCTTCTTCAAGCTCCTAGCCATGGGCCATAGCTTGCTCAAGTTTTGTCAAGCTCGACCATGGGCACTCCGGCTTTCAAGGTTTTTCAAGCTCGCAGTCATGGCCAATCAAGCTTCACCATGGCCGTGAAAGCTTCATTGAGCTTGCAGCCATGACCACAAAGAGCTTTGTTGAGCTCGACCGATGAGATAAATTTTTTAGCTAAACTGAAGATGAAAGACTTCAAGTTAATTCACACACTTCTCAACAACACACCACCCCCCTCATCCTTACCAAAAAAAAAAAAAGACTTCAAGTTAATTCTAGGTTGGTTTGATTTTTTTGTAAGGCGCGAAGGAACCGATAAAGCTCTTTCCGGGCTACAAACATAATTCCACGTATTTCCTCCATTTTTCATAAAAAAAGAAAAATAAAAATGATATTATTGCCTTTGAGTGCTTTCACTGCAGTCTGCTTCATGTATTTTTTTTTATTTTTTGAATGATCAAAATCGAGAAGCTGGGCTAGGTGTTGGGACTTTTTTATTTGGCTGAAAGATAGGTAGAGGCTGTAAATTTACTTCCTGCTCTCCCTTCTTCTTGTTGTTGTTCTTCTTCTTGACAATTCAAAACGAATTAAATATAACCGTCATTTTAATTTATTTATGCAAAGTTGTGCTTTAATTAATTTTTATCTTTTATCCACATTAGGGAATGTAATAGTGATTTTATTATGACAATTCTTTAAGAGTGTTTCTTTTTATTTCATTCAATCGGCTTATTATGTGAATATAAAAGAAAACCGACAAGAAAGCGGTAAAATGCACAATAAAAATAAAATATTTATAAATATTTGATTGTTTTAAAAGTTGTTGATGTTCAATTATTTTTAGAATTTTTCTTGACAAATCCATAAATTTGCTTGACTACTAGAAAAAGAATTAGGATTTTCAGAAAATTCTCTCTTCGAGAAAGCTAATACATACAATGGTAAAATTCAAAAAGAGAAAATGGTGCTTTTAATATGCATGGTAATTCCACTTAAAATTTTTAGAAAGAAGAAAACATGAATTGAAGACGACTAGACCCTATGTAGAACTAGAAAAAAAAAAAAGAGAAGGAAAGTGAATAAGTTTATGGTCCACCATTTTAAATTTTAGTTAAATGATTAAGGGCAATTGTGTCATTTTACTGAATGTGGTGGTTTTGGCATAGAGGGGATTGAGAGGACATGATACATCCATAATAACTTTTTCTTGGCATTATCAGTACCACTATGAAGCATTTATCTCTTGAGACAGCAAAATAAAATAAATGTCTATAGGTTAAAAGTGGAGTCAATCCTATAAATACAATCTCTAAAGCTTGGTGAGAGCTCTATGACATTCTTAAATTGAGGAACCCACTGACGTCATTTTCTGAGTATTTAGTTATTATGAATTTTATTTTTTTTGGGTAAAGGTAAAATTGTAATACTTATCAAACCACCAATTACAAAGTAAAGCCAAAACCAATCTCTGACCTAATTAGGACATGAGAATGTCCAGACAAGGTCAAAAATGGTTTCATAAGAACTATTACAAGGCAAGGAAGCCATAATGGAACATACACCAAAAGTCCGAACTAAGAAGACAATACATACAAGGCAAGAAGACCGAACTAAGAGGACATCGGAGTCGCTTCAAAAATTGATGGTGGAAGTTGCCATTTCCTTTGTAAAATACGATTCCTAGGAGTGTCCTGGATTCCTCCCATGGATATAACTTTGTCTTTCACAACTTGGAGAAGGTGGTTGTGTATACCCGGAATGTAGATGGTCTTGTTCCTGAAGATAACATTATTCCTCTCAGTCCATACCATCAATACCAACATCACCCAAGTCCACATACACAATAACAGACACTTCATGTTTATAATGGTGTTTTGTGCGTTTATCTGTTTCTTCTGCTTCACCATGTGCAAACTTGCGAGGGTCATCTACTTCATTTATACATGCGGAGTCTTTTCCTTTTTGAGTGATTATTACGATTGGGCCAACTGCACCAAATAAACCATCGGCAAACTCGAAGTCTACTGCAGCCAATTCCACGGAACACGTAATTATCGCCGTTGACTTGACCCAGAACTTCTCCAAAAAAGAGATGAAAATTTTAAGATGAATGTTATAAATTGACTAAAAAAAATGATTATTCAGATCGACAAAAATAAGCCACTAGTGATTTCACCAAAGTTATGAAGGAAATATGCGTTCCCCAAGTATCATTTCTAAAAACGAGAGATAAATAACAAAAATTAATGTTATTAATTTTTAGTATAAGTGTTATTTTGCCAAGAGATATCACATAAACTGGTATTTGTTTGGACTCATTGAAGAAAAAAATAAGACAACTTCGTTCAATTTGATTACGTGATCAAAACAATAATGATCAATGTTCAATATATCTTATATTTAACTTGAAGTATCAATGAATGCAAACTTAATTAACTGTTAATAATTTAGAATAATATTAAAAACATAGTCTTAAGCTCTTATGATGCACGGACATCTTGTTAGTGTTATAAGAATCCACAACAGAAGCAGACCCATTCGGGTTGTTAAAGGCAGATTTAAACAACTTCCACTTGAGCTTCCACTTCCCTCCAACATCGAAACATTCCAAGTCCCCACGCACATGTTCAGTACAGATGGAGGACCCTTAATTTTCTGCTGGGGACATCTTCAAGTCAAAGATGCTACACATCTTATTATCCTCCCACGCGGTCATTAAAGCTTGTCATAACCCAGAAATTTTCCATGGAAAAGTATGCAAACCATTCTTTAAGTTAGTTGACAATTGAGGACATGAAAATGATAGAGAAGAAGGCAGGCACCACAGCTAATTCAATCACCGTGACATAAAACCAATCAAATTTTTTTCGTGGAAATTGAATGTTCAATGATAACGATGGACCGTAGGAACGTATGTGGAAATTTATTTAGTTTATTGTGTGGACATACGCTCGATGGATGTGATCCGTTACATTGTGTGGGTCCTCTATTGAATCACTTGATTTATTAATCAGAAAGCATTGATTTTATATGTTCTGGGTCCATGTGCAAAAGTATTTGGAAATCTAATCTATAAATAGGAATAAGTGCACTAGAAAGTGCAATTGAGTCCCTAAACTTTTAAAATATATAATTAAATTTTAAATTTGTTAAATTTGTGCAATCAAATTCTTCAATTAATTCTATCTAATTTAACTAACGAAAAATGTGGACGGGACCATTGTTCTATTACTTTTTTAAGGCAGATTTAAATGACTTCCACATGCAAATGTTCAGTACAAATGGCGGACACTTTAATTTTCTGCTGGGGACCTCTTCAAGTCAAAGACGAGACACATCTTATCCTCTCACTCGGTCATTAAAGCTTATCATGACCCAGAAATTTTCCAAGGAAAAGTATACAAACCCTTTTTCAAGTTAATTGAGAATTAAAGACACGATAGTGGCCCGAGGAATGGTGGCGGATCCTCGATGAAAAAAAAAAAAAGATCCACGATAGTAAAAAAAAAAAGATGAAAGATAAAGGCAGGCACCATAGCTGATTCAATCACCGTGACATAAATTCAATCAAGTTTTTCGTGGAAATTGAATGTTCAATGATAACGATGGACTGCAGGAACGTATGTGAAAATTTATTTAGTTTATCATATGGACATGCGCTTTAATGGATGTGATCCGTTACATTGCGAGGGTCCTATATCGAATCACTTGATTTATTAGTTTTATATGTTCCGGGTCCATGTGCAAAAGTATTTGGAAATCTAATCTACAAATACGACTAAGTGCACTAGAAAGTGTAATCAAGTCCCTAAACTTTCAAAATACACAATTAAATCTTAAAATTTGTTAAATTTGTGCAATCAAATCCTTCAATTAACTCTATCTAATTTAACTAACGGAAAATGTGGACGTGACCTTTGTTCTATTACTTTTTGAAGACAAACGGTGTCGATATGGCTTCTACCAAAGCGTTACAAAAAAAAAAAAAAATTTGAAAATTTAATAGAAAAAAGGATAGCAAGATTTTTAAAAAAATTAAAATAGGATAAAAGGAAAAATGATAAAAATTTAAAAAATAAAAAAATAAGAATTTAAGGGGGAAAAAAAGGCAAAACCTTGTCGCTCGAGTTTCGTGGAGCTCGGCCATAACTACCAACTCTCAGGCTTCTTCAAGCTTTCGGCCATGGCTACTTGAGTTTCGTCGAGCTTGTCGCTTCAGCTTCTAGGCTTCTTCAAGTTGGGGACCATGGCCATTGGAGTTTCGTTGAGCTCATAGCCATGGCCACTCAAGCTTCTTCAAGCTCCTAGCCATGGGCCATAGCTTGCTCAAGTTTTGTCAAGCTCGACCATGGGCACTCCGGCTTTCAAGGTTTTTCAAGCTCGCAGTCATGGCCAATCAAGCTTCACCATGGCCGTGAAAGCTTCATTGAGCTTGCAGCCATGACCACGAAGAGCTTTGTTGAGCTCGACCGATGAGATAAATTTTTTAGCTAAACTGAAGATGAAAGACTTGTTAATCCTTAAAAAAAAAAAAAAAAAGACTTCAAGTTAATTCACACACTTCTCAACAACACACCACCCCCCTCATCCTTAAAAAAAAAAAAAAAAGACTTCAAGTTAATTCTAGGTTGGTTCGATTTTTTTGTAAGGCGCGAAGGAACCGATAAAGCTCTTTCCGGGCTACAAACGTAATTCCACGTATTTCCTCCAATTTTCAGGAAAAAAAGAAAAAGAAAAATGATATTATTGCCTTTGAGTGCTTTCACTGCAGTCTTTTTCTTCATTTTTTTTTTTTTTTTTTAATGATCAAAATCGAGAAGCTGGGCTAGGTGTTGGGACTTTTTTATTTGGCCGAAAGATAGGTAGAGGCTGTGAATTTACTTCCTGCTCTCCCTTCTTGTTCTTGTTGTTGTTCTTTTTTGACAATTCAAAACGAATTAAATGCATTAACCGTCATTTTAATTTATTTATGCAAAGTTGTGCTTTAATTAATTTTTATCTTTTATCCACATTAGGGAATGTAATAGTGATTTTATTATGACAATTCTTTAAAAGAGTTTCTTTTTATTTCATTCAATCGGCTTATTATGTGAATATAAAAGAAAACTGACAAGAAAGTGGTAAAATGCACAATAAAAATAAACTATTTATAAATATTTGATTGTTTTAAAATTTTTTTTTTTTTTTTGGTAAAGGGTTTTAAAATTTGTTGATGTTCAGCTATTTTTAGAATTTTTCTTGACAATTAATCCATAAATTTGCTTAACTACTAGAAAAATAATTAGGTTTTTCAGAAAATTCTCTCTTCGAGAAAGCTAATACGTACAATGGTAATATTCAAAAAGACAAAATAATGCTTTTAATATGCAAGGTAATTCCACTTAAAATTTTTAGAAAGAAGAAAACATGAATTGAAGACGACTAGACCCTATGTAGAACTAGAAAAAAAAAAAAAAGAAGGAAGGAAAGTGAATAAGTTTATGGTCCACCATTTTAAATTTTAGTTAAATGAATAAGGGCAATTGTGTCATTTTACTAAATGAGGTGATTTTGGCATAGAGGGGATTGAGAGGACATGATACATCCATAATAACTTTTTCTTGACATTATCAGTACCACTATGAAGCATCTATCTCTTGAGACAGCAAAATAAAATAAATGTCTATCGTTAAAAGTGGAGTTAATCCTATAAATACAATCTCTAAAGCTAGGTGAGAGCCCTATGACATTCTTAAATTGAGGAACCCACTGACGTCATTTTCTGAGTATTTAGTCATTATGAATTTTATGTTAAGGCTCAAAGCGTCCATTAATTTTGACTTGCTATAGTTTTTGGAGTACTTATTCGGTCTCCGGGCAGCATCTTTATATCTCAATAGGCTCTGAATCAAGACTACTTGATCAATGTAAGATACATTAAACTAGGGCCTAGTTGTGGTGTATTTGTTAAAATATGTCTTGACTTTAAGCCCGTTGAATAAATGACCCGAATTGAATTACTCGGTACGTGAAAGTTCGAAAACAAATATATGGAAACTTGATTTTCCGTAGTTGAAGTCGGCCAAGAATACGAGGGAGGGACACACAAAATTATATTTCCTCGTTAGTGCGGTCGGCTAAAGAAGTCAAAAGTGGAAAGTCCAGTTGGACCTGTGTTGACCGTGAAAACAAGACTCCAAGAAAGGGCAAGCCCATCGTTGCCATCGAAGACCTTTACCCTTATATCTGGTCCAACTGACTAAAGGCTAAGTCCAAGTAATATCCATGATCTCTCAATTTCGTAGATCGTATGTTGGTTATTATCATTAAGTTAACTCATTTTCTGAAGATTAATAGACATATTTCACGGTACCAACCGTTTGTCCAGTTACATAAATTATTTGTCCTTTTTTTTTTTTGCTTAAATTTCTTTTGAGGAGTCTTGAGGGTATAGAATTGGGAACTTTATGTATTTAACTGAGTAGAGATATGAGATTTATCATGTGTAGACTCATTATGCACAAAGCTTTCTGTTCACGCAATGACCTTCCTAGCCTTGGTCCTCCACTACCAATGGAGGAGACTTCATATCTGTTGAAACAAACTAATACGGAGTCACCAACTGGTTTCGATATACAAATTCCATATATGCCTTAACACTTGTGGTATGTGCAAGAGCACGTCTCCAGCAATTTGAAGACTCAGCAAAGCAGATTCTAGTAGAAGAACTTCATCCATAACAATGACTCTTCTACTCAGATTATTCAATATGGTGAAAACAGAGAAGAGTGTATTGGTTATTGTTGGCATAACAAGTAATTGAAGTTAGAAGTGCTGTTGCTCTCGTTTCTCCTCTCTCGGACAATTCGTCGAACACTTTCTTAGCAAAATCAATAACCTCAATAGTTCGTGGAAAAATCGAAGTGGCCGCGTCGAACACCATTTGGTAGGCCCTCAGATCCGTCACCCGTATGCAATGTTGTTCAGCCGCACCTTCACCTTTCTCCAATGGAGCTAAATCTGGCACCATCTTTGGAATCGCTGGATTATTCTTTGTTCATTGCCGTAAATTCCAAACACAAAGAAGTTTCTATTCATTCAATAGTCATTGAATTGGAAGTTTCTTTCCTTCCATTTATTTTTATGCAAATTCACGTCTAATTCCCTTTAAGGGTTTTTGAGTTGATCGAAGGAGAGATATGAAGGAAGTTCTTTTTCTTTCCACTTTTTGCAAATTCACGTCTAGTTTCCTTCAAGTGCTAGATTTGTTGGTAAATATCTTAAAGACAGTGGTTGATGTTAATGACTTTCCATGGCGAAGGATCTGCAGCTCCCGCGTCTCTCCTTCCAAGCGCCCCCGTCAGTTTCCATTTACCTTCTTGACTGGGATGTCCATTATAGAAAGTAAGTGGCAAGACCATGACTAAACTTTATGTTTCTTTAATCCAAAAAGCAATATGAAGTTGATGGAAGAGAAAGTTGGGTCCAGTCCCCTCAATTTCTCTTTCCATCTCGATCTAATCTTAGATGATATTTTGCTTCTTTACCCCCGACAAAACGCTGGACTAATTACTTCTTTTTCTCATAAAGCACTTGGCCAATATTCCGAAAGTCGGTCAATGCAAGGGTGGTTGGACCCTTGTCCCTACGCAGATTTGAAAAACTAATTGGAATTTTCTTAAATGTGGAATAATTTTATCTGGTAATGTTAACGACTAGATCAAAATGCTCGAGTCCAATTTCTGAAACACAGTAAAATAATTTAACATATATATTATAATTTTATTTTCGTAATTTAGTAATTCATCCATTGATAGTCAATGATTTGGAAGTTTCTTTCCTTTTTTTTGTTGGTAAATTCATGCCTAATTTCCTTTCAAGGTTAAAGTGAGTTGATGGCAAGAGAGATATGATGGAAGTTCTTTTTTTCTTCCACTTTTTGTAAATCCACATCTAATTTGCTTCAAGGTCTAAATTTGCTTGTAAATACCACAGTCGATGTTAATGACTTTCCATTGTGAAGAATCTGCAACTCCCACAGGTCTCCAATCTCCATGTTAACTCACTACCGACCCCTCCTCTCCTCTCGGCTTCCTCTGTGCTTGTAATTATTTGTTTGGATTTGATCGACCTCTTCTCACAATGTGACATTCCGATTTTCGACCCATTTTTGGGATTTATGAAACGTGTAATTAAATCGGTGTGCTTATAGTAAAATCTAGCCCAAGAACTGATCACTCTCGGTTATTTTAAATTTTTAAATTAGAGATTTCGCTTTAGAAACGCCCTTTTCGATCGAATTTGGCCGTTATTTAGAGCCCAAACTTTAATGTCGAATTTCTACGGAATTGAAAAACGAATTTAATTGGACGGTGTCGATATTATTGTTGCCAACCTCGATATTACCCGGAAAATGTGAAAAGTGAATTTTTGATCGGGTACAAATTTGATTTGGTAGGCCACCCTCGCAAATGTGTTTTTATTAACACAATTTTACCCAAATCCTAAAATTATTAATTAGGATTTTTTTTTTGGGGACCATCGGATCTTTTTTCAATTTAAAACCGTATCCGTTAGATCGCAGTTATTGCGATTTAACTTCTCTCTCTTTTCTCTCTCTCCTCCCCCTCTTTTCCCCTTTTTTTTTTCCAAGGTCCCCCCCCTCCTCCCCTCTTTTTTTTTTTCCCCCTGCCCCCCCACGTCTGACCACTTTCCCCCCACCTACCCCACTAGCCCATCATTTCTTTTTCTCTTTCTTCTTCTTTTCCCCTTTCTCTTCTCTTCTCCTTCTTCTCCCCCGACGCACTTGCTTCTGGTTCAGCTTCTTCCTTTGCCCCTCGCCGGACTGACCTCCGCCACTCATCGTCGCCGCCGCGCCGTCCGGCCGCCGCACATCGCTCCTAGTCGCCAAGCCGCTTCTCCCCTCCCCCGTTCGCGCGCGGCTCCGAGCTTGCCGTCGCGCCCGGCGTTGTCCAACCGCGCCCGGCCGCCGCGCGTCGTCGCCGTGAGCTAGCCCAGCCCAGCTCAAGCTCGCCGTGTTCCGGCCACCTGTGAAAAAGTGAGCCGCCTCCGCCCGGCAAATTTCGCTGGTCGCCGCCGCCGGCGCGCCCAGTTTTATTAACGCCGGTCGTCCCCGGTCTGCCGTCCTTAATTAGGATTTTTTCCCCTCTCGGATCTTTTCTCTCTCTAACCCCGTATCCGTTAGATCCCTAGCACGCCGATTTAACTTCCGGCCTCTCTCTCCTCCCGCGTCTTTTCCGCTTTTTTCCCGGTCGCCGCCTCAGCCGGCCTTTTTTTTTGACCAGCCGCCCCGTCCGCCCAGCTTTCCCCCGTGCCCACGCCCTTGCCCGTCAACTGTTCATTTTCGGCCCGGTACTGTTCATCTCGAAACACTGTTCATCCGGGCGTTACTGTTCCCCAGCACCTGTTCACGGCCGTTACTATTTTCATACAACCCTGTTCACGGGGGGCCGTTACCGTTCATAAAACACTGTTCACGACCCCCGTAGTGTTCATAAAACACTATTCACGCCGTTTCTTTGTTCATCTGACAGCATTCACGGCCCGTACTGTTCATAAAACACTGTTCACGGCCCCGGTACTGTTCATACAGCACTATTCACGCCGTTACTGTTCATACAGCACTTTGTTCACGGCACATTACTGTTCATAAAACACTATTCACGCCGTTATTGTTCATACAGACTATTTCACGGGCGGCACTGTTCACCGGCCCGTTCTATTGTTCATTCGCCGTTTTAAGCGTAGGACACCCGGGGTGAGTTTGACCTAAACCCTAATTATGCTAATTTACATTTCTAGACGGGTTTAGGGTTAGTTAGGGTAAATTAGGGGTTAAATTGTGAAATTGATTGGGGATTTTGAATGTGGTTGATTTGGTGGATTACTATGATTAATTGATGGAGGATTAGTGGCCCGGAGGTGGCGCGATAAGTGGGCTAGACAATTTGGATTAAATCGAGCCCGAGTTCGGGAAGTTCGATATGTGGATTATAGTCTTGTGCTACCGTATTCTGAATTTTTGGTGGTCAATTAGAATGATATTTGAGGAGTATAATTGCGCATTTTGATGACAATTATTGGTCTAGAATTTGTGGTATAGTGACTAGCCATGATGGATTTGAAGGTGAATTCACGATCAATTTGGGGTTTAACTAGACAATTATTTTCGCGGCATTATTGGCGAATTAAGCCTTGGTTGTAGATAATTTGATGATGCCATGTCACGTGTCTAAGCGGGACTAAGAATGGATTAGTTCGCCGTTTTAAGCGTATAAGGGACACCCGGTGTGAGTTTGATTTATAAACATAAATTATGCTAATTTACATTTCTAGACGGGTTTAGGGGTTAGTTAGGGTAAATTAGGGGTTAAATTGTGAAATTGATTGGGGATTTTGAATGTGGTTGATTTGGTGGATTACTATGATTAATTGATGGAGGATTAGTGGCCCGAGTGGCGCGATAAGTGGGCTAGACAATTTGATTAAATCGACCCGAGTTCGGGAAAGTTCGGGTTCGATATGTGGATTATAGTCGCCACCGTATTCTGAATTTTGTGGTGGTCAATTAGAATGATATTTGAGGAGTATAATTGCGCATTTTGATGACAATTATTGGTCTAGAATTTGTGGTATAGTGACTAGCCATGATGGATTTGATTTAGGTGAAGCACACGATCAATTTGGGGTTTAACTAGACAATTATCGAGACCGATCGCCGTGCAATTGGTGGCGAATTAAGCCTTGGTTGTAGATAATTTGATGATGCCATGTCACGTGTCTAGCGGGACTAAGAATGGATTAGTTTGGCGGGCTTCGAGTGTATAAGTTTCATCTTGATCCAATTGGGTGATTTATATGCATAAATTACGTGTTGAATTTGTGCCATATTTGTATTGGATAATTTGATTTATTGGGCTCTTGATTAATTGAATTGAATGCCAATTGCGAAATTTATGAGTGCCCAAGTGTGGGCCATATGGCCATGGTTGTGTATCATGAGCATTGGCATGGCATGTACATTTGTAAGTATGCCCGAGTGACATGTGCATTGTGATCACCTAAATGCCCCGATGCGTTTTACGCGGGGTCTTTATAAAATTGAGGTTTGTGAATGTGTGATCACAATAAACCCCGAGGCGTGTTACGCTGGGTAGTGAACCCGCCCTGAGGCGTGTTACGGGGACGATGCCCGGTTTACCGGAAGATGACCAACCTGATGCGCTTTACGCGGGTAGTGTGTCATGAGCCTGGCGCGCTTTACGCGGGCAGAGATCGATCTAGTGATGGACCCGATGCGCTTAACGCGGCTTCGGAGGAGAAATTGAGAAATGGCTGAGTGCTAGTGTGCAAGTGTGCGGCGATGCATTGATGAGGCATGAGCATGAGGCGAAAGCACTAGCATATTCATAACATGCGTTGTGACATAGAAATGCACGCGTGTATGCGCTGTGATTAAATTCTGCCGCGTGGCTGTTTTTTGTTGATTTGACGCCTAACTGCGGGGTCTAGTGAGATTAGATTTAGGCCCGAGGGCCTGAGTCGATTATGTGCGATTTTGTGTTGTTTAGTACTTGTCAAGAGGTGCACGTTAGCCTAGTTTAGGTTTAGGGAATTACTCACTGAGATTTATTCTCACGGTTGTTGAAAAATCGACTTTTCAGATCCCCCCGCCTTGAAGATGACGGTGTACCAAGCATTTTTGGGAGGAGCCCCGGCTAGTTGTAGTGTCCTTGACCCGCTTTTGATTTTTGAAGTTTGGGCTGTACATGGATATTGTATATGATTCCCAGTACTAGTATAAGTGTTGGATTCCGTGGCTATCCTTGGTCATGCGTTTATTTTTGTACGGGTAGTTTTATTTGCTTCCGCATGTGCTTAAATCTCTGTGTTGGGTTTGGGTCGGCGACGCGTCCTGGGACGTCGCACACAAATCGACCCCTGCGAGGGATGTGGCGCACCGAGGAGTGCGGGCGCGACACACAACTCACTCACTCTCTCTCTCTCTCATCCACGCATACTCGAACAACATCCCCAATTGATCGAGCTTCTCCCCACGAGACATCAGATGAAATTCGTGGTAGTTGTTGGTGCCATGCCTTTGTGCATGTCTCCCATATCAACCTTCAAAACTTGACGTATTTTATTACAGTAATCGTAATTTTGTTTTTCATTTGTTCCCAAATTCCATATGGCAGTTTCTGGATCAAGACCGTTAGATTGGTCCTACGTGGAAATTTGCATTATGGTGATTTCATAGCCTATCAAATTCTATTTTCTAATGGAAGTATATAGCAAGATGTAGGATGAATAAACAATGTTCTTATACATTATAACCGTTGCAAAGTGTCATATTAATAGAAATAATGCAATTACCAAATTTGAATATGTTTTGCACCATGCTTTCATTGATTCTCATTGGCCTCCCTTTTCATCTGCGTATCCTTGTAAATCCTTTATAATTTACTTCATTCAATCATAATTGCTACTTCATTTATTTTTGCTAATGGCATCTCAACTCCCCTAAGCTAGTAGCCTAAACAAGCTCCGACAACAAAATTATAAATAAAAAAACGCTGGAGGGACTCACTCGTCTAAATTGTGCGTAGGAAATGCGCGGGGTCAATTTGGCTCGGCCAATTTGGGTTTTCAACCTCTTGGTAGCTCCTGAATTTTATTAATTTTTAATTTCATCTTTAGCATCCTGAGTGCTGAGAGGTGGATTTTTAATTTCTCTTTTTTTTTTATTTGATGTTGAATTGGTCGGGCTTGTCCGTAAAAGTTGTCCCCTGATTTATTACTTAAATCCAAAATCCTTATGCCTTGAACTATTCAGTAGATAGGATAATAAATTTCGCTCGATTTCATTGTTATCCGAGTCAAGTTGGTAATTCTCAGTAGGATATCTAGTGGCTAGTGCATCTAGACCAAGCATATCTCCTAGGAAGCAATGAGTCGCCAAATCTAAAGTCCATAACATCTTTATGTTGCCCATAGAAGTTTGTATAGTACCTTTCATTATGTTTCGTGATAGCTGTTGACAACTGAATTTTTCTGGCAAGTCAAGCATGTATTTTTGTTATAAAAAGAAAGGGAGAGACATAAGAAATAGTAAGGAAAAAAAAACAAACAGTAAAAAAGAGAAAGAAAATAATAAGAAAGGCTCCAACTCGGTCACAATTGAAACGGCCGGGTCCAATTTGCGCAGCCCAGACCCGATCCACTACCCACCCTCGCGGTTCACGGTCGTTCCCTCTCCATCGCCCTCAGGCTGCCGGTAGCCGCCGCCCGATCGTCCATCGCCGGCCACCAGACGCACGCAGAAATCACGGAGAGCACATCTGCAAGGACAGAGCACAGGCAAAAGGGGAGCTCGGGGAGAAAATTCTCTCTCGCAGAATCGGTTTCCAGTGGATTCTCCATCTTCATTCCCTCTCGGTAGCGTCACTCACAATCACCGGTAGCTGCCTAATCGCCACCAGTTCCGCCGCCGTGAGGAGGTTCTGTTCGCTCCTTTTTTCAGAGTCATCGCTGCTGCCGAAGTATCCAATATCCTTTGATGATTCTAGGTCCCGGCGTTACCGTCCATTACGATCTCTCTCCTTCAGTCGATCATCAATCTCGACCAGCGACGGCTCTGGCAACGTATCCCTCTTCTATGCTCTGTTTTGGCTTCAACCGAGCATGCAGTGCACGCCTGTCCTCCGATTCGTCGATTTGTCTCTGATAACGTTTAAATGCAAAACTCACTTTGTACGCCTCACCGATTTGTTGAATATTCTGTGCCGTGCACTCGAGCTTCATGTTCGTCAGGCGTTCGATGTTTTGCCCAAGTGACTTCCAGTATTGATTTGCTTCTGTTGTTAGTCAATCTGAGAGCATTCTCGTGCCATGGTTATTCTTTGATGTATCGACCCTAAAATGTGATTACTGATTTGTTATTGCAAGAAACTGGTACATACATATTATTGCTCGACGATCTCTCTTCCAGGTCCAGGTACCAATCCCTATGCAAGAATATTTTACAAGCAGTGAGCTAACGTCATTCCAATAGAAATAGGATAAGCAGCTACAGAATTTTGCGAATAACTTGAACGGTTAAGGCGAAAAAGGGCCCAAATGAGAACAAGAAACTAAACCCGCATTTTTAGCCTCAGGACAAAAATAATCCCACTTCTCAAACCATCCAAAAAGAAGCACGGGCATTTACTCACTGAACGAAATTATCCGCAGACTTATACATCGGGGACCCAACGACCTCAAATGCTGCCTCTAGCATGGCTAACGACCGAGTACAATGGACATGCTGGCTGAGCCAAACCGACGTCATGTGCTTTTCAACAAAAAAAGATGAAAATAAGCAGGGTAATGGTATTGGCTAATCCTTTTTCAGGTAACAAAGAGACGGAAAGAATTTAGCCCTAAATTGAGTTCGCAAATTGGATGGCCGGGATCTTGCCCAAACCGAGTTCGCAAATTAGGATTTCAGATCATCGTTTTGAGCTTAAAATGTTGAGTTCGAGAAAATCGTATAATCCAGCCACAACAGCTCCAGCTCCAAAGTGCCCCTCAACATGGCTACTTCCGCTGCTACCACCGCTGTACTTCCGCTGCTCGCGACCCCATCAATTTGCTGGCACGCACATATCTGCAGTTGTAGGAGGCCTGCGACCTCCGCGCGAGCGATTTGATGGAGGTTATGATCTCCATGGCCAACCAAGGGGTACAGCAGTGAGCTCAAAAACTGGGGCTCATTAGGGCGGCCCTCCGTTGCTCTTATGCTGGTTTTGTATGGTCAGCATGTTGACATAAACGACTTCAACAAGTGTTGGCTATTACAATTTCCTCGTGTTGTCACCACCTCTCTTCCACATTGCAACAAGTGGTATCAGAGCCACGCTTCTATGCTCAATAATTGGTATTAGAGCCGTACCCCTATTCTCAACATAAACGACTTCATGAAGATATTATTTAAGATTTGAACACGTTAGCGCTAAGAAGTGTGCATGCACAACCGAGAATTATCATCTCAGCGGAACAGGTCCGAATAAGCATTATTAACAAAAAATGATTATGTCGAGGTGAACAGAACTTCAGACGATGATGAAAAGAGGTTGAAATTGCATAAATCTATAAGTAATGTCGGTTTTCCTCTTGTGTTTCCAAATTAAAAGGCACATATGGAAGTCCATGAAGATTAAAGGGACGGAAGCCAAATTTTGATGCTCTGCTTTACAGACTTCCTATAATATAACTAACATCTTATTAATTAGATAAAAAGGCTTTCTTACATATTTACCGTTGATATTCCTAAAAAAATTATAAAATAGATTCTTGTGATATATAAAGAGGTCATTGCTAATTCATCATATATAACGAATAATACGCAATTACTTAATTATATATGTTGACTCATGAAAAAAATGTAAAATCTTTTAATATTGAAGATAAAAAAAAAACATGTTCTTATATCGGTTGAAAAATTTGCTCTATATATGTGTTATCCAAGTTCTCTTATTTATTTGTCAAAATTTTGCAATATCTGATATGAATAATCTTATCTTTTGTATCCAAATAATCAAGGGTTTTGTGCATTATATGGTGTGGGAGATTTTGCAATTGGTGTTCGTCACTAAATTATTTTACATCTACTACCATTATTATTGTAGTAGTTGTTGTCATCATCATTATTGTTGTTATTGTTCTTATTATCGTTATTATTATTAAAAATGTGAGTTTTTTGAAATTAATGTAGTTTATTAAGTATGATCATTAATTTGTCACCTCCTCAATTGAACCTTTCATGCTAATCGTTATTCCTGGATTTGGGTCATGTATCATTACGTTCGGGAGTCAAATATGTAAAACACAAGCGGATTTTCTCTGGTAATTCCTTTGACAATGATTCATAAGTGAAACCAACCTTTCAAATATTTACCATATGAATAGTTATTTGGGAAGTTTGCCAACGCGGCTCTAGCAATGTCATTACAGTGTAACCCATTACTTATTAGTTTAGTTATTATACTTTTTAAAATTATAGATTAAAGATGTAGTATAATTTTATTAATTTTTCTCAACCAAATATATCGAAATAGAACAGACAAATCAATAACACAAAAAAACCCGAATTTATAAATTGATAGGTTGAGCTTATCACTTGGATTCAATATATCATGTACTGTTTTTTTTTTTCACCGAACCTATATTATGTTGAATGTTTAAATGCCTGCTTCATCTGTAGGGACTCGCGTATAATTTGAGCAAGTCGTTGTGATCACTTTCGATAAAAGCCGTGAAATGCTTTACTTTTTGGATAGGGATGTCCATTATAACTTGACCAAGACTTCTCTAAGTCGTTTCGGTCACTTGCGATGAAAGCTGGGCAATCCTTTACTTTTTGATAGTGACGTCCATTATAGAAAGTAAAGTTGCAAGACCTGACATAGTGACTCAATTTGTCTTTCCATCTCGATCTAACATTGAATGAGATTTTATCTCTTTACTCTCGACAAAATGCTAGACTAAATACTCCTTTTTCTCAGTCAATAACTTGGCCAATACTCCGAAAATTGGTCAATGCAAGGACCCTCTTTTCCTTATACAGATTTGAAAAAATGGATTGCAATTTTCTAAAGTCTAGAATAACTTTATTTGATCAAGTTAAAGGAGAACAAATGTGTACTTTGTCCAATGACACATGATCCAGCGACTTGGTTCCGCTTAATTTCCTCTAATGCCCATTAGCTGTACCTTTTCTCTTTTAGAAATAAATTTTTTTATGCAATATTCTTCTACATTAATTAGATAAAGAAGCTCAATTACTTATTTAAAATTGAAGTTCCTAAAAAGTACAACTTAAAAGTGATTCGTGTAATATGTAAAGAGGCCATTGTTAAATCCCAGTAAGTGTACAATCATGCCTGAAATGAAGATTTGAGCCATTCAATAGGAAATTTTTTTTTATGTTGAACATTAACTAATTACTTAATTATATGTGTTGACTATTCAAATATAAATAAAATGAAAATTTTAAATATCGAAGTTAAAGAAACATGCTCCTATGTATTGGTTAAAAGGTTTGGAATATATACAAATCACCTTATATATATGAAAAAGGTATGCAAAATATATTAAGCTTGCAATATCTAGTATCTATAATTATACATAAGAGAGGTTTATTTTTATCATTAGGCCATGATGAGTTTTTAAGAATAATCTGAATATTGATAGATGCGTATATAGAAGGCTTTAGTGCATTAGTGATGTGCAATTACTCTTTGAGCAATTTCTCTAAATAAAATTGGAATTTCGTAATTTAGTCATTCATCCCAAAATGATCGCAGCTTCCCCCACAAGGCATCAAATGAGATACGTGGAAATTGTTGGTGCCATACTTTTGTGCATGTCTCTGATACCAAGCTTCAAAACTTGACATCTTTCATTGTATTAATCGTAATTTCATTTCTTTTGCTCCTCGCAGGGACCACCGCCTTTCGGATGAGAGGATTAATTGTTGATTTAAGTGGGGCTTCCCAAATTCCATATGGTTGCCACTTCACTTATTTTTGCTAATGGCATCAGATCATCGTTTTGAGCTTAAAATGTTGAGTTTGAGAAAATCGTATAATCCAGCCACAACAGCCCGGCTCCAAAGAGCCCCTCAACATGGCTATCTTCTGCTACCGCCGCCAGACTTCCCGTCATGACCCCCATCAATTTTCTGGCACGCACATATCTGTTAGTCAGAGGGAGGCCCGCAACCTCCGTGCGAGCCATTTGATGGAGGTTATGATCTCCATGGCCAACCAAGGGGTCACTACAAAAAATCGGATTTTTATAATTTAAAATTTGCAACGAAAAATGAAAAATAAAATTTGTTGGAAATTTCCAACGAAAAAAATTTTTCGTTGCAAAAATCGTCGGAAATTTCCAAACGAAAAACAATTGTCGCAAAAATCGTTGGAAATTTCCAACGAAAAATTTTTTTGTCGGAAAATTCGTTGGAAATTTCCAACGAATTTTCCAACGAAATTTCAACGAATTTTCCGGCCTAATTCAAAAAACCTGGTACTATTCGGTATTTTTTAAAATTCGTTGGAAAATTCGTTGGAAATTTCCAACGAATTTTCCAACAAATTTTAAATTCAGGGGAATTTTTTAAGTGTGTAAAATTTTCGTTGGGAAATTCGTTAGAAATTTCCAACGAAAAAAAAATTCATTGGAAATTTCCAACGAATTTTCCAACGTATTTCAAAAACCGGTACTATTCGGCATTTTTTATATTCGTTGAAAAATTCATTGGAAATTTCCAATGAATTTTCCAACGAATTTTAATTTCCAGGGAATTTTTTAAGTGTGTAAACTTTTCGTTGGTAAATTCGTTGGAAATTTCCAACGAAAGAAAATTCTTTGGAAATTTTCAAATCTAATTTTCCAATGTATTTCAAACAAACCCGGTACTATTCAGCATTTTTTATATTCGTTGGAAATTTAGATTTGGAAATTTCCAACGAATTTTTTCAACGAATTTTAATTTCCGGGAATTTTTTTAAGTGTGTAAACTTTTCATTTGGTAAATTCGTTGGAAATTTCCAAAGAAAAAAAATTCCTTGAAATTTCTAACGAATTTTCCAACGATTTCAAAAACCCGGTACTATTCGACATTTTTTATATTCGTTGGAAAATTCGTTGGAAATTTTCAACGAATTTTCCAACGAATTTTAATTTCGGGGAAATTTTTTCAGTGTGTAAACTTTTCGTTGGAAAATTCGTTGGAAATTTCCAACAAAAAAAAAATTTGTTGAAATTTCCAAGCAATTCCAAAAACCGGTACTATTCGGCATTTTTATATTCGTTGGAAAATTTATTGGAAATTTCTAACGAATTTTCCAACAATTTTAATTTCCGGGAATTTTTTCAGTTTGTAAACTTTTCGTTGGGAAATTCGTTGGAAATTTTCAACTAATTTTCTAACAATTTCAATTTCGGGCAATTATTTTAGTGTGTCTGATTTTCGATGCAAAATTCGTGGGAAATTTCCACAATTTTGCTTAACCTCTTCTTCTTATTCATATTTTTAGCAATCAATTCATAACATTTCCACATTCGAACTCTCTCTCTCTCTCTCTCTCTCTCTCTCTCTCTCCTTTGCAATATTTGGCCTTCACCTTCTCCTCTGCCTCCGCTCCGCCTCGTCCCCGCCCCCCTCCTCCTCCCGGCTCGGCTCCAAGCTCGGCGTTATGGACACCAAGATCGGGGCCCTCAACTCTTCTTGTGACCCGGATACAGGGCGGCGTCGGCTCCCTCCCCGTGGCCATCGAGGGACAGCGTCGGCTCCCTCTCCGCTGCGGCCATCCAGGGCCGGCCCCCCGGGCGGTCGGCGCCCGGAAACACCACCATGGGTCACCACCTTGCCCGCCACCTCAACCACCTCGCCGCCGGCCGGCGGTGAGCTCGAGCTCACCCGGATAGGCGCCTCGGCCCTCCAAACCAATGATGGGGGCCCTCGCCCGGCGGCAAGGGCGACAAAAAAAAAAAATTCGTTGGAAAAAAATTTCCACGATTTTTCGACCAAAAAAAATTGTAATTTTCCAACGAAAAATTTTTCGTTGGAAAAAAAATTTCCACGATTTTTCGACCAAAATTTTTTTAAAAATTTTTCCAATGAATTTAGTCAATTTAATTTTCCAACTAATTTTCCAACGAAATAAAATTGTTTAAATTTCCAACGAAAATTGAAATTTTCGTTGGAAAAATTTCCGACGACCTATTACCAACGAATTTTTTTTTGTTGGAAATTGTTTTCCAACGAATTTTTCCAAATTTTTCGTTGGAAATTTCGTCGGAAAAAATATTTTTTTGTAGTGGGTATAACCGTCAGCTCAAAAACTGGGGCTCATTAGGGCGGCCCTCCATTGCTTTTATGCTGGTTTGGTATGGTCAACATGTTGATATAAGAGTGCCTCGAGTTGGCTATTACAATTTCCTCGTGTTGTCACCACCTCTCTTCCACACCACAACAAGTGGTATCAAAGCCACGCTTCTATGCTCAACAATTGGTATTAGAGCCGCACCCCTATCCTCAACATAAACTACTTCATGAAGATATTATTTAGGATTTGAACACGTTAGCGCTAAGAAGTGCACATGCACAACCGAGAATTATCATCTCAGTGAACAGGTCCGAATAAGCATTATTAACAAAAATGATTATGTCGAGGTGATCGAACTTTTGACGATGATGAAAAGAGGTCGAAATTGCATAAATCTATAAGTAATGTCGGTTTTCGTCTTGTGTTTCCAAATTAAAGGGCACAAATGCAAGTCCATGGAGATTAAAGGGACGGAAGCCAAATTTTGATGCTCTGTTTTACAGACTTCCTATAATATAACTAACATCTTATTAATTAGATAAAGAGGCTTTCTTACATATTTACCGTTGATATTCCTAAAAAATTATAAAATAGATTCTTGTGATATATAAAGAGGTCATTGCTAATTCATCATATATAACGAATAATACGCAATTACTTAATTATATATGTTGACTCATGAAAAAAAAGTAAAATCTTTTAATATTGAAGATAAAAAAAAACATGTTCTTATATTGGTTGAAAAGTTTGCACTATATATGTGTTATCCAAGTTCTCTTATGTATTTGTAAAAACTGTGCAATATCTGATATGAATAATCTTATCTTTTGTATCCAAATAATCAAGGGTTTTGTGCATTATATGGTGTGGGAGATTTTGCAATTGGTGTTCGTCACTAAATTATTTTACATCTACTACCATTATTATTGTAGTAGTTGTTGTCATCATCATTATTGTTGTTATTGTTCTTATTATTGTTATTATGATTAAAAATGTGAGTTGTTGGAAATTAATGTAGTTTATTAAGTCTGATAATTTGTTGCCTCCTCAATTGAACCTTTCATGCTAATCGTTATTCCTGGATCTGGGTCATGTACCATGACGTTCGGTAGTCAAATATGTAAAACACAAGCGGATTTTCTCTGGTAATTCCCTTTGACAATGATTCATAAGTGAAACCAACCTTTCAAATATTTACTATTTGGATAGTTATTTTGGAAGTTTGCCAATGCGGCTCCAGCAATGTCATTACAGTGTAACCCATTACTTATTAGTTTAATTATTATACTTATTAAAATTATCAATTACAAATGTTGTATGATTTTATTAATTTTTCCCAACCAAATATATCGAAATAGAATGGACAAATCTATGACACAAGATACCCGAACCTATAAATTGATCAGTTGAGCTTATCAGTTGGATTGAATATATCAATTTATATTTATTCACCAAACCTATATTATGTTGAATGTTCAAATGCCTGCTTCATAATACAGGGACTCATGTATAATTTGAGCAAGTCATTGTGATCACTTCGGATAAAAGCCGTGAAATGCTCTACTTTTTGAAAGGGGTGTCCATTATAGCTTGACCAAGACTTCTCCCAAGTCGTTTCGGTCACTTGCGATGAAAGCTGGGAAATCCTTTACTTTTTGACAGTGACGTCCATTATAGAAAGTAAAGTTGCGAGACCTGACACACTGACTCAATTTCTCTTTCCATCTCGATCTAACATTGAATGAGATTTTATCTCTTTACTCCCGACAAAACACTAGACTAAATACCCTTTTTCTCAGTCAAGAACTTGGCCAATACTCCGAAAATTGATCAATGCAAGGACCTTTTTTCCTTACGCGGATTTGAAAAAATGGATTGCAATTTTCTAGAGTCTAGAGTAACTTTATCTGGTCAAGTTAAAGGAGAACAAATCTATACCGTCCAATGACACATGGTCCAGGGACTTGGCTCCGCTAATTTTGCCTAATGCATGTTAGCTGTACCTTTTCTCTTTTAGAAATAAAAAGTTATTTTATGCAATCTTCTTCTACATTAATTAGATAAAAAGCTCAATTACTTATTTAAATTGAAGTTCCTAAAAAGTATAACTTAAAAGTGATTCATGTAATATATAAAGAGGCCGTTGTTAAATCACAAGTAAATGTACAACCATGCCCGAAACAAAGGTTCAAGCCATTCAGTGGGAAATTTTTTATGTTGAACATTAACTAATTACTTAATTATATGTGTTGACTATTCAAATATAAATAAAATGAAATCTTTAAATATCGAAGTTAAAGAAACATGCTCCTATGTGTTGGTTAAAAATGTTTGCAATATATATAAATCACCATATATCTGGAAAAGGTATGCAAAATATATTAAGTTTGCAATATCTAGTATCTATAATTATACACAAGAGAGGTTTGTTTATATCATTAGGCATGCTGATTTTTTTTTAAGAATAATCTGAATATTGATCGATGGGTATATAGAAGGCTTTAGTGCATTAGTGATGTGCAATTACTCTTTGAGCAATTTCTCTAATTTTGTAATTTAGTAATTCATCCCAAAATGATCGGACCTTCTGCACACAAGACATCAGATGAGATGCGTGGAAATTGTCGGTGCCATACTTTTGTGCATGTCTCCAATACCAAGCTTCAAAACTTGACATCTTTCATTGTATTAATCGTAATTTCGTTTCTCATTTGCTCCATGCAGGACCACCACTCAGATAAGAGGCTTAATTGCTGATTTAAGGGGGTACCCAAATTCCAAATGGTTGCCACTTCACTTGTTTTTGCTAATGGCATCTCGACTCCCCTAGGCTAGTAGCTTGAACAAGCCCGAAAACGAAATTAGCAAATTATGCCCCAAGGACCGGCACCGTCTACCTCGTGCCTGAGAGATGGTGGGGTTGGCTCGGTCGGGTTGATTCGGGTTTTTAAGCTCTCGATGGGTCCTGAATTTTATTAATTTTTATTTCTCATATTTAGCATCACTAGTGCTGGAGAGGGATTTTTTTTTTTTTTTATCTTTGATGTTGAATGGGCTGGGCTTTCCCGTAAAAGTTGTTCCCCTACGAAGAGCCCATATAATAAACCGAGCGAGACCCTATCAAGGAGTTGGAGTCACCGCCGACCGCTGTTAGCAGCTTTTCATCAGATGCATGCACGATCCACAATATGGCGTGCGAAGCTGATGACGTGGTGCTGATACCTAAATCTTTCAGTTAGAGAGAGAAAAAGAAGAAGATATACTGGAGAGACTCAGTGAAAGGAGAAGTAAAGGTAATAAAGAAGAAGATAAAAACCTTTAATTTCTAGATGCGTATCTTTCATTGCCTGCATGCATGGCCACAAAATGGCGCGCGAAAGCCAATGACGAGGCGCTGATACATAAGCCCTTAAGTTAGACAGAGAAAAAAGAGAAGATATTTTGGAGAGAGAGCGATGAAAAGAAAAATCCTGAGCGAAGGGAAAGAAAATGATAGAAAAAAAGGAAATAGATAAAACCATTTAATTTTTACATGATTTTATTTCATGGAAAATCACCAATTTGAAATATTTCTAAAAATACTCACGTCTATCGCTTGCCAAAAATGAATTAATTAGAAATTTTTTTTATCATTGATAAGACATTTAGGCAAAGATTTGATGATGAAAATACATTCCGTTAACTAGTTTTTCTAACCAACACAAATAAAAAAAATTAGAAAAATGTGTCAATGATTTTTCGTAAAAAAAAAGCAATAATAAGCTTGGGACCTTACCAAAAAAAAAAGCAATAATAAGCTTGGGAACTCAACCTCTTTCATTATTATTACTAATGTCTCTATTAGTTTTGTTATCTCATTTTGGCTATCAAAGACCTTTACCCTTATATGTGGTCGAACCTACTAAAGGCTAAGTCCAAGTAATATCCATGATCTCTCATTTTCGTAGATCGTATGTTTGTTGTTATTATTAGGTGAACTCATTTTCTAAAGATTAACAAACATAATTTACGGTACCAATTGTTTGTCCATCAATACAATTTGTTTGTCTCTTTTTTATCTTGCTTAAATTTCTTTTGAGGCTGTTTGAGGGTATAGAATTGGAAACTTTGTGCATTTAACTGACAAGAGATGTGAGATTTATTATGTGTAGATTCATTATGCGCAAAACTTTTTGTTCATGCAATGACCATCCAGAACTTGGTCCTCCACTACCGGATGTTGGGACACATAAAGATTGGAGCAGGGGAAAGAGTAAGAGATTCAACCCCAATGGAAGAGACTTTATATCTGTGAAACAAAACCAATATGAAACAAATGCCTAAGGAATTTCCAATTCATTGTATGCCTTAACACTGGTATGTGCAAGAGCGCGTCTCCAGCTATTTGAAGAGTTCAGCGAAGCAGAATCTCGCAGGGGAACCTCATCCGCTTGAGAAGAAAATTTTGGCGAGGACCCGTGACAATAACCCTTCTGCTCATATTATTCAATAGAGTCGAATAGAGAAGAGTATTGCTTATTGTTGATATAACAAAGCGTCGTTACTCTCGTTTCTCCTCTCTTGGACAATTCGCCGAACACTTTCTGAGCAGAATCAGGAACCTCAATAGTTCGCGGAAAAAACGAAGTGCCCACCTCGAACACCATCTGGCAAGCACTCGGAATCCGTCACCCATATGCATTGTTCAGCCTTGCCTTGACCTTTCTTCAGTAGAGCTAGATCTAGCACCATCTTCAATTCTCTGTCCATTGCCGTAAATTCCAAACACAGAGAAGTGAGCCAAAGTAGCCGCCATGACGACCAGAGGCCCGTTCTACACGGAGAGATGGCGCCTCTAGTTCTCTGGAATGGTCATAATAGGTCTAATGGCGAGGCTTTGCCTCTTGTAACTGTACTTGTTCTTCCTTCACAGAAAATCACCAATTTGAAATATTTCTAAAAATATTCACTTTTATCGCTTGTAAAAATGAATTAATGAGAAATGCTTTTGTCATTAATAAAATGTTTAGGCATAAATTATTGTTGATGATGAAAATATGTTCCGATAACTAGTTTTTCTAACCAATACAAATAACTAATTTTAGAAATATGATCACAAATCATTGATTTTTCTTGAAAAAAATCAATAATAAGCTTCAGAACTCGACCTCTTTCATTTTATTACTATGTCACTATTAGCTTCATTATCTCATTTCGGCCATCCTCCCTTAACATGTGGTCCAACCTACAAAAGGCTCAGTCCATGTAATATCCGTGATCTTATCTTTGTTATTATTATTAGGTTAACTTATTTTATAAAGATTAATAAACATAATTTACGGTACCAATTGTTTGCCCAGTCATACAATTTATTTGTCCACCCTTTTTTTTTTTTTTGCTTAAATTTCTTTTGAGGCGGTTTGAGGGTATAGAATTGGAAACTTTGTGTAATTTTTGGTAAGAAACACCACTTTTATTTATCACTAGTGCTTCTAGACAAAGCCCAAAGAAGGGACATCAAAACACAACAAGTCCCATGGGGACTGGGAGGTTGGGCTAACTAGATAGGGTATTCAAACGTTGGGCTTTTCGGCTACCCAATCAGCTACTTGATTCGCCATTCTTCCACGATGGGCCCAAGACAAGTAGTGCCTCCACCTCCCACGGCACGAGATCGTCTTCCGGCAGAGCGTCGACCCGAGCAAAGGTGTCTCGACTCCAAGTATGTGTCCCCTTCTCGTCAGATATATCCGAAGTACGTCAAAGCTTGGGCTTGAATCGGCTTCCGCGACCGATCCTTCCGAACCACCAGCTTCGAAGGACCCGTCGACGTTTATCTTGAGAAACTTTGCGTATTTAACTGACGAGATGTGAGATTTATTATGTGAAGACTCATTATGCTCAAAACTTTCTGTTCATGCAATGACCTTCCTGGACTGGGTTCTTCCACTACCAGATGTTGGGATGCATAAAGATCGGAGAAGGAGAAAGAGTAAGAGGCTCAACCCCCTAAGGAAAAATGTCTTCCGATGGAGGAGACTTTCGTATTTGTGAAATAAAACCAATATGGAGTCACCGTATGTCCTGATATCCAAACTCAATTGCCCTGGTTTTGATACACAAGAACCAGCCTCTCGACATTATGGAGTCTCAGTAACTCCAGTTGGAATTTCAAATACCCTGTATGCCTTAAACACCTCTCTGGTCTGTGCAAGAGCACGTCTCCAGCAATTTGAAGAGTTCAGCGAAGCAGAATCTCGCGGGAGAACCTCATCCGCTTGAGAAGAAAATTTTGGCGAGGACCCGCGACAATGACCCTTCTGCTGAGGTTATTCAAATAGAGTCGAACCGAGGAGAGTATTGCTTGCTGTGGACGTAACAAGTAATCGAACTTAGAGAGCTGTTGCTCTCGTTTCCCCTCTCTCGGACAATTCGTCGAACACTTTCTGAGCAGAATCAGTAACCTCGGTATTGCGCGGCAAAATCGAAGTGGCCGCCTCGAACACCATTCGGCAGGCCCTCGGAATCCGTCACCCAGGTGCATTGTTCAGCGTCGCCTTCGCCTTCTTCAGTGGAGCTAAATCTGGCACCTGTCTTCGGATTATAGTCCAGTCATTGCCGTAAATTCCGATCACAGAGAAGCAAGCCGGAGCAGTTCTGCACGGAGAGATGGTGACTCTGGCTCGCCGGAGCGGCGTTGAACGATCTGAGGATGGGGGAAGAGGCTTTGCCCTCCTGTAAAATGCGCTTGCTCTGGCTTTCTCGGCTCCAAGAGAGGAGGAGGTCGGATCGCACAGATTTCGGACAGAGGAGAGACGATCGAAGAAAGGCTCAAAAGAGACATTCACGAATATGATCGAAGGCTTTCGTAGTGAAGAGTGCTCTGCCCGTTCGCTTTTACCAATTTGGCCTACTCTCTCTCTTCGGCGGACAGGATTGAACCATCTTCTACAAAATTATTATCTGAAGATTTGATAGATTTTGTCTATTTATTTTATGTAGTTTGGATAAAGGGCCAGTTATCTCGTGATTTTCATTAAGGTACCGGTTCAAATCTAAATCGTGTATCATTAATTAGCGTATCTGTCTTATTATAAAATTTTTAGTATTGACTAACATTGTTGTGAAATATACAAGTAAATTGATGAAGTTTTGTCTTGATAGTAAAAGTTAAGAACCTCGATTTTTTTTTTGGTCAATTATAGTGAAAGACATTTCGAATTTCAAAATATCGTCACCACATAGCATGCATAGCATTGAAAATTTTAAATCTCTGTTATTTGATTTCTTAACAAATACCCAATATAACTCGCTAATAAAAACCTTTTTTTCGCAAAATAAAAAAGATACTAAATCTTGAACTTAAAAAATAATGGCCTTAACGATTTCGTCATCGTCTTCTCCGTTCGGCCCATCAATAAAACCAGGGCCTCCTCTCGAGTTCTCCATAGAAAGGACAAAGCCACGGCGAGACCAACAGCGAAAGAGGAGGAGGAGGAGATGGAGAAGGGGAAAAGGAGTGATGGCAATATGGGGGAGACGATGGGCCATCCATTTTCACCGATGATTCTACTTCTCATGCCGCTCCCACTGCATGAACGTCCACCTGCTGCTGCGGATGGACTACGTCGGCATCACGGTACGCTCTGGTGTCGTTCGGGGAGCTGCCGGAGTACACGAAGGACAATGAGTTCATCCTCCGCCACTACTGTGCCAACCGCCCCTCCTCGAGGCGGCCCTCAGCTTGTTCCGCTGGCACAACGAGACGCCAACGTTTGGACGTGAGGATGACTGATGATGTGTTTTTAGTTCGATTTGTTATTTTTTTCACGCGAGGCCATCTTTGCTCATATTTTCTTCTTCGGTTCATTTTTATCTCTCTTTTTTTCTTTGTGATTTGTGGTGATCTCTTTTGCGTCCTCTGTGTGATGGAGGAGCAGGTATTTGATTGGGTTTCTGGTGTTTCTGGGATTGACGGTGGCCAATTTTGTGGACGTGCCTCAGGTTGCTGATCTTCTCGGCCTATTCCCAAGGTGTGTTTTGTATCATTCAGTCCTATACTAGCATGCACATTTTAGTGAGTTCTGATCTATCGATGTTTGCATTTAGCAACTTGTCCCAACTCAACGACATCAGATGGAACCCATAATTTCTAGTGAGGAATTTGTCAGTAGTAGCTCGATCTGTGTTGACTATCATAGCTCGTTTTTACTGTCTGAAGTGTAATCTAAGATGAGGCTTGTAGGTGCAAGTTATAACTCACTAGAGAGCTTGCTAAATTGCTCATTTGGTGAAGATGTTTGAATTACCCTGTTTTTGATCAAATCCTCCAGAACCAGCTTAAAATTGTCGACTTTCAAGTCACAATGCTTAGATTTTTCTACCTGCTTATTAGCAGAATGGCGCTTTTAGTACATACAAGTCAATGTAGTATTGCGGTATTCATGGCTTGTTACCATACGCAGCAATCGGCCATTTTCATTAGCCAACCCTTCTTGCAACCGGCAAACCGAAATTGCCATTCAAAACCTTCATTTTCTTGCGGTGCTGTATCGAAATCGTAGGTGCCACAAATGAATAACTCGTGTTTGTGACATTAAGGTCAGGCACATAAAATAAAATTTAAACTAATAAAGTTTGTTTCATATGAATATAAAAGGGTCGTGCTCATCATTTTCATTGCTGCTTAAATTTCAGGAGTAGTAGCCTGACAATCAAGATAGTCTTGCTCAAATATCAAGTGCAAAATTAAGATGGATAACAAGGGTCATTAGTGATTACTTACCATGATGGATCAAAGTATTAATAGAAATTTCCATTCTTTTCAGGAAGAAATAAAAGATCGAACCCATCGGAAAATCTCTCTCTTTTCTGGTAATACAACATGCATTTAGTCAAACCGTCAATGGATAATCATTTTCCACGCGAGTAGCACTGTGTGTCTAGAAAAAGTTCACACATGGTGGACCTTGTAATAAACTATTGCAGAATGCTCTGAATGTTGATTGCTGATAAGATTTTCTGAACGAAATCATAATGGTAAATAGCTTTTATAGTGAAGAGTAGTACGCTGGTTGTCAAATTGAATTTGAAAGTATCAGCTTAAGCAGGCTTGATAGTTATTCAGTTAGTGCTCTGCCCATTCACTTTCACCGTTTTGGCCTATTCTCTCCCTTCGGCAGACAGGATTGAACCATTTTCTATAAATTATGATATGAAGATTGGACTCCGACTAGTATACCATAGATTATGCAATGGCTTGATATGCAAACCCACTTGTGGAGGTCAAACTCTACTACTGCAGGAAATAATATCTCTTACTCAAAGGAATTGCTTTTTGGTGAGTGGGGCGCCAACGATGTTTCATTCGACTTATGCAAAGAATAATCTCTTTTGAAGTCTACAAATGTATCTAACACCATATAGTTTTCAGGGTACAAATTCTTTGGTGAACTTGAATAAGATAATAGAAGAAGATTTGAAGATTGCTTCACTCCAACCAGCCGCAACACAGTGGCCGTTCTTTGTCTTCTTAGGCGGATCCATGTTCTGCCTCCTCTCAAGCAGCATTTGCCACCTTTTCTCATGCCACTCACACTGCTTGAACATCCAGCTGCTGCGGATGGACTACGTCGGCATCACGGTCATGATCATCACCTCATTCTGCCCCCCAATCTACTATATTTTCCGGTGCGAGCCCATTGGCAACTGATCTACCTTAGCGGAATAACAGCAATGGGGATGTTCATTGTCGTGACACTGCTTGCCCCTTCTCTTTCTTCTGGGAAATTCCAAGCATTTCGGGCGATGCTCTCCATGGGGTTTTTGGGCATCGTTCCTGCAATTCATGCCTGTATTGTGAATTGGAGCAATCCCCAACGCCCGATCACACTTGCTTATGAGTTGGCCATGGCACTGTCTTACATTACAGGTACTTTGTTTTATGTTAGCAGGATTCCTAAGAGACTAAAACTGGGTTCGTTCGACCTTGCTGGTCACAGCCATAAGATATTTCACGTTTTTGTGATCATGGGTGCCTTGGCTCATTATGGCGCTACTCTGTTGCTCTTACAGTGGTGAGATAAAATTGGGTGCTACAGAACTGTGTAACAGTACAAAAATTAGTCAAAACTCGATTCTTTTCGATTGAACTGAGTGCAAGCGATTTGATGGAGTTTCATGTTATTATGTTGTTAGTGTGTGTACACCCCAAATCAAAAAGCCTCAAAGGAGAGATGTCGTTCCATGACAGAGGAGACGCCTCCATTTATAAAGAAGTGGAATGCTCACTGTATACACCACAAAAAAATTGCATTTTAGCGGCGACAATTAGCGGCCTTAAAAGCGCAAATTTTCGTCGCTATAATATTTTAGCGGCGACTTTTGCGATTTAACCAAATTTCGTTTGCGAAAAACCATGTCGCTAAACTTAGCGGCCGAAGCAAATGGCAATTGTCGCTAATTAGCGACAAATTGTCTCGTCGCTAACACATCTGTCGCGAAAAACTCAGATATCGCAACTTAGCGACTAGACAAACCATTAGTCGCCATTTAGCGACGCACTACACCTGGCGTCGCTAATATTTTAGCGACAACAAGAGTGTAATCGTCGCAAAATTTTTGCGGCGATATTTTTCTTGTAGTCGCAAAAATGTCCAGCATGCATGGAACTCAGTATCGCATATTTAGCGACAACAATGTCTACTGCCGTCACCAATTAGCGATAACTCTATCCCCCGTCGCTAATGACGTCCCGAATGCATATTATAGCTCTCGGCCACTTTTAGCGACAACATTTGTTATCTACCGTCACTTTTGGCGACGACAATGTGTTCTTCCGTTACTAATTAGCGACAATTAGATTGTCCGTCGCTAACGTTGTCCCCCAATGCAAAATGGTATCACTCGGCCACTTTAGCGACAAGGTAGTCGCCGATTCGTCGCCATGTAGCGACAAAGGCTAATGGTCGTCGCTACACAGCGACGATTAGATTGTCCGTCGCTAACTTTGTCCCGAATGCAATATTGTATCACTCGGCCACTTTAGCGACAAGGTAGTCGCCGATTCGTCGCCATTTAGCGACAAAGGCTAATGTTCGTCGCTAAACAGCGACGATTAGATTGTCCGTCGCTAACGTTGTCCCGAATGCAATATAGTATCACTCGGCCACTTTAGCGACAAGGTAGTCGCCGATTCGTCGCCATTTAGCGACAAAGCTAATGGTCGTCGCTAAACAGCGACGATTAGATTGTCCGTCGCTAACGTTGTCCCGAATGCAAAATGGTATCACTCGGCCACTTTAGCGACAAGGTAGTCGCCGATTAAATCGCCATTTAGCGAAAAAAGGCTAATGTTCGTCGCTAAATCGTCCGAATAGCGGCGATAGTAGATCGTAAGCGTCGCCAAAAGCTGTTTGAGCGATTAATATTTATTTTTGTTTTTGTTCAGTTCTACCTGATAAGTCATAACATTCAACGCATAACGAAATATAGAAGCAAAAAGTAAATATCTAAGAAAAGTACCCATATCAAAAAGGTTCAGCAAATGTATCTAAACAATTATCATTCGTACATATCAAAAATGTTCAGCAAATGTATCTACTCTTCATGGTCTTCATCGGGTGGGGTGCCGGTGGAAGTCCGGTCTCCTTTCATTGCTTCATCCTCATCGTCTTCTTTGCAGTCGCGACCCTGCTGTTGTCTCAATAGCATACTCAATTGTTGTTGCATGAGGCGCATTGCCTCATCTCTGGCATCTATGGCATCTAGTCTCTCCTCCATCTTCTTCATTTTTTCGTCTTTCTCTGCAAGTAGATTCTCGAGGTTTTCCACTTTTTTTTCCAGCTCACTCTCTCTTGCGCTGCGCCTTGAACTCGTTCCAGCAGAAGATGTGCCTACCGACTTCATGCTGTCCCGGGCTAACGACCCCAACCCGTACACCTTCCCTTTCTTCACTGCTGCAGATGCCTGCCACCACAGCTTCTCTTGCTCGACTGCGACATTTCAATCGAGGGCGACGTCCCTTCTGTACCCTCGCCGCTGCCACTACCCCCGACACCCGCCGTAGATGCAAGCATTTCATCAAATTTTTCCTACGTACAGACTTTAAAAGTTACTAGGCATGCATCACAATCAACTAATCTGCTATAAAATCATCAAGTTCGAACATACCTTAACGGCCTTCGCCGTGCCACTGACGAATGATTTGTCCTTTCTCATGAAGGTCCGCTCATACGTTTGTGAGAAGCTGGGCGGCGTTCCCAACACCTTCGCCTAACATACAAAACGGACTTCCAACTAGTCATACAATCTATTAACGGAATAAATTGACAATCTGACAATACTTACCATCTTCCTTTTGTGCTCCGCAACTGTGATGGAGCCGCCGGCATACGTCCCAATCCCAGATTCTCTGGAACTGGAAGTTCGATTAACTTTATTCCTCTCGCTGGCGCGCTTATGCTCCTCACTAGCCCACTTTCTATGGATTTCCCCCATGGTGATCGTCCATCCAAGCCGGCTGCCTCTGAGTGGTTTTCGCCTTGTTCATCACATTTCGCATGTGATCGCCGGCCTTCTTGTTTAAAATTCTTCTAACCTCGCTATCCATAGATCTGTCCCAATAGTACTTGCGCTGCAAAAAAAAAAAACGCTAACTCAATTTACCAATACATTTTAGAAATGTCACTAACAAACCGATCTTACACTTACCTCGAACTCTTGCCACCATACTCTCCTATGTTCCTCGGCTATGCGTAATGCATGTATATGGCCCACGCCAAAAATTGTTGATCATACGATACGGTCCCGCAGACTACCGTCGCTCTGTAGAAGCTGCATTTGTTAAACATAAAAAATACATAAAACATCTCAAATTCCAAAGAAAATCTAGCCTATACAGTTAATAACAAAAAATTATGCCCTTTCATCATATTGTACTTACGAGTCTCCTAACGGTTCTATCCGCCTCCTCCCTTCATCATCGATGACCCAATTATCATCCGCATCTTCGGCGCTTGGCGGTGTCGACGTTTGGCCTACCGATGATCGTGCCGTGATCAAAGGCTCGCCCTCAGATTGAGTCTCCTCCGTTCCTTCGTCTTTCCAACTGTTGAGGCTGCGGTTACGTGGGGCGTGTCGACCCAAGTGGGCTTAGGCATGAAGGTCCGTCGAGGGGACTAGCCTCGTCGACCGGCCGATCACGATCGCCATTGAACGCCCTCCTGCGGCCCGTCCGTGTATAGACCGTCGGTTGATCATGTTACCTTACTCTTACCCTTGTTGTTATTTTTCTGATTTGGACGCTGGTGCACATTGGAAAAACAAACTAGTTAGAACAATTTATTTACTAACTAGAAATGATTTATAACCCAATTAAAAACTTACCATTTTTCTTGTAGTGTGTAAATATTGTTCTTCTTCCTGCATAAGGAAAACAACATTACAAAAGGTAACAACCAGCTTGCTTCAATCAACATCTTAACAACCAAAGGTAAGCCCATGTCTTGTTGAAATGTGAATAATTTGGCAATCTATAGTGATTTCTTGGTTGTTCATAGCTTTGGCGCGAGTATTGTGCCAATTATCAAGAAAATAGAATTTTCAAAATTACAATTTTTTACTCTCAGTACTCACCTTATACACACACCAAGAAAACCCTTGAAATGCGATGTGGAAGCTTCAAGCGCATAGGATTTTCTAAGGTGCACATCGAGGGGTACGGTACTCCGAGGTTGGTACACCACTTGGTGAAATGCGATGACACACGTCTTCTATATATGTTGGTAAATGAAAGCGAAGAAAGAAACAGCTTACTATAATTCACATTGATTTACTAGAATAAGAATGATCCATTGCCCAGAATTTCTCTGTGCAAGAATGAAAAGAGCTTGATTCAACATGTTGGCACATCAGCTCCCCAACATTAATATCCGTTTCTGAACCAACAAGGGTCGCTATAAGGTTTTAAACACAGGTTTTCCGAGTATTTTACGCTATGATCCGGGGTGTTCCCACATAGTCCCAAGTTCTAGTGAAAGCACGCATCAACAATAGTTAAGTAGATCACGGAGACATGTTACAGAAACCTCAAACGTCTTCGCATGGCCACGAATCGTCGTAATTGGCTACAATTAATAACATCCGTCGCTAATTAGCGGCGGTATAGCGACCAAGTAGTCGCCTACAACGCCTGAATCAAATCCATAATTCCGCCACATTTGGCGACCAAATGACAAACATCGCCGCTAACATTTAACTTTTAGCGGCGATATGATCTCCCGTCATCAATCCGACGAAGATATGTGATCCGTCGCTAATGATGCCCCGAATGCAATTAAATTGAATAGCTCTCGGTAAGTTTTGCGACGACCGAGCACGTCTCCGTCGCTAAAATTTCACTTTTAGCGACGATATGAGCTCCCCGTCACCAAGTAGCGACGAAGATATGTGATCCGTCGCTAATGATGTCCCCTAACTCAAATTGTATAGCTCTCGGTAACTTTTTTGGCGGCGACCGACCCCCGTCTCCGTCGCTAACATTTAACTTTTAGCGGCGATATGATCTCCCGTCACCAATCAGCGACGAAAATATGTGATCCGTCGCTAATGATGTCCCCGACTCCAAATTGTATAGCTCTCGGTAACTTTTGGCGACGACCGACCACGTCTCCGTCGCTAACATTTAACTTTTAGCGGCGATATGATCTCCCGTCACCAATCAGCGGCGAAGATATGTGATCCGTCGCTAATGATGTCCCGAATGCAAATTGTATAGCTCTCGGTAACTTTTGGCCACGACCGAGCACGTCTCCGTCGCTAAAATTTCACTTTTAGCGGCGATATGAGCTCCGTCACCAAGTAGCGGCGAAGATATGTGATCCGTCGCTAATGATGTCCCGAATGCAAATAGTATAGCTCTCGGTAACTTTTGGCGGCGACCGACCACGTCTCCGTCACTACTTAGCGACAAGAACAGGGTCCGTCGCTAATTAGTGACTATTGATTATGGTTTGTCGCTAAAAATGTACCCCATTGCAAATTTTATAGCTCTCGGCCTTTTTGGCGGCGACATCGACAAAATTGTCGCTAATTTTACAGAATACACCTAATTACCTTGTTATATATTTGTATATAAATACACCTGATTCATAAATAATATTATCATATATACCGTATATACTGAATATTAATTATAACACAATAAACCATAAAATCGTTATACATGTCATAAAGAAGAATAGTAAAAGTTTCAAAACCCAAAGTCGTTGTCATTGTCATCTTCGTCGTTGTCATGATAAATAAATTCTTCTGCATCTTCACTATGATCATAAAACTCGTCTTCGTCTTGGTGTCCTCGTTTTCCTCATCAGTGTCCTCGTCATCATCGGTGATAAATTCATCTTCTTCAACACTATGATGCAAGTTCGATTGAGCGTACTTCACTTGCATCAACATCGATCAATGCTCCATGTGGGTCTTGAAAAGATGGAATATTATATTCATAAGGTTCAGCTGTGTGCAGAGCGACCTCTTGCTGATATGCTGTATCTTTTCGGTGTTGTTCGATCTTTTTCGGCGCTTTGATTGTACATGCTGCCAACCACTCAACTTTGTCCTGTTTCAAGCTCGGATATGATCGTAATAGACTTGAATTGCTTGTTGTGCCAGTACAAATGGTTCGTATTTCATATATTTTCTCTTGTGATTAACTTCAACCAAATTAAACTTGGATGCACCCTCATTCCTTTGATAGGGTCGAACCACGTGCATTTAAATAACGTAACGGCCAATGGTGGACCAGGGTACTCTACCTGTATGATAGCATCCAACAAGCCGTAAAAGGCCTCCATCAAACTGCTCCCAGATCGAACACAGACGCCACTATTCATCGTGGCCTTTCCCTTGCCATATTCTTGCGTGTGAAAATTATAACCGTTGACAAAATATGCTGGCCAAGTTCTTGCTATTGCTTTTGGACCCAATGACGGATGATATAACAACCCTTCATTCTCGATCATGGCTGGAATATTGTGAACCTAATGACACATATGAATAAGTTATTCATATATATACGTATACATAGAGTATTGCTTAATATCAAAATTTGATGAAAACTACAAGTTAACACTGCGTCGATCTTACATAATTTTTAAACCATGCTGCAAATGGACATTGCACAAATGATCGAGCTCATCAGGCGATACTCCTGACATGGATGCCCGAAACATTCTGTTCGATTTGAGCCAAGAAAGAATAATTTATTAGCGAATGGTTAGACACAATATATGTGTATATACATTCACATTGTGAGGTCTAATATGAAATGCTTACTGAAAGTATGGCTCCACTTCTGGACAATTCAATAAAATGTATGTGTGGGCTGCATGCATTTCTTCCCCCGTTATATAACGTAACTTACACATCGCCGCTTATTTCGACCAAGATAATTGAAAATGGAGAATGAGTTACAATCCGAATCTAGCGGTCCCTCGTCGTTTCGTCCTGGTCTCCGCCTCTTGCATTGCACGTGCGACTCAAAGTAGTATGATGCAAATGTAGTCACTTCTTCAACAATGTATGCATTACAAATTGAAGCCTCCACACATGCTTTATTATTAATTTTTTTTCTTCAAATGATACAAAAACCTATATGGAAAAGCGACATTTTAGTTCAACATCGTTGATAGGTAGTTTCATTTCTATACAAAATGAAAAACATTGTTACCTCTCAAATGGGTACATCCATCGAAATTGGGCCGGGACCTGCAAGTTTTGCTTCGTATGGCAAATGAACTAGTAGATGCTCCATTGAATCAAAAGAACGATGGGGGAATATCCGCTCCAAGTTACACATGATGATTGGAATAACTTTCTCCAGCTTCTCCATGTGTGATGTACGTAACATTGTCGAGCAAATATCATGAAAGAAAGTCGTCAATTCAGTAAGGCGCCCCCAGGCGAAGTTTGGCAGAAATTCCTTCAACGCTATTGGAAGTAGTCGCTCCATAAAGGCGTGACAGTCATGACTTTTCATGCGACAACTTACATGCATTCAAATCAACACATCTCCCGATGTTTGAAGCATACCCATCAGGAAATCGGACAGATTTCAACCATGTTAAGACTGCTGCGTCGCTGCTCCTTGGTCAATGTGTACTTTGCTTTTGGCTTTGGACCAATCTTTGCTTGGCTCCACGTCAAGAGTCGGCCGATCACAAATGTCTATAAGTCTTTTCTTGCATTTAGGTTGTCCTTTGTTTTGCCAGGGGCGTCCATCACCGTGTTGATGACATTCTCAAAAACATTCTTCTCTATGTGCATAGCGTCAAGGTTATGATGAACAAAGTGGGTCTTCAATATGGTAAATGCCAAAATATCTGCGCTTTGTCCATTTATCGTAGAACCATACGAATGAGGTATGCATTGCGGGGCTTCAACAACGGTCGGGAAGGTTTGGACTCGTTCCCAAAGTTCATAACGGTCAACCTCATTGGTAGAGGTGTCCTTTCAATCCTTTTTTTGTGAACTCTTTCTTATTCATTCTAAATGGATGATTCATCGGTAAGAATTGTCTGTGGCAATCAAAGTAACACGCCTTCTTACCATGTTTTAATCGGAACGACTTTGATTTCTCCATACAAATCGGACATCCTAACAGGCCGGCTGTGCTCCACCCAGACAACATTCCATAAGCTGGGAAGTCATTTATCGTCCAAAGAAGCGCAGCCCTCAATAGAAATGTTTTATCGGTGCAAACATCATAGGTTGGAACACCAACATTCCATAGTTGTTGCAACTCTTCAATCAATGGTTGCATGTAAATGTCTATCATCTTCTTCGGGTTATGCGGACCGGGCACGATCAATGTCAGAAACATATAAGGTGTCTTCATGCACATGCCAGGAGGGAGATTGTACGGCGTTAATATGGTGGCCAGCATGAATAGTTTTTTCGGTTTTACCAAATGGGGCAAACCCATCACTACATAGACCTAGCCTGATGTTCCGTCGCTCCATTGCGAAATCTGGGTATGTTCTATCGAAATGTTTCCAGGCGTATGCATCGGAAGGATGACACATCATATCCTCTTCAGTTTCATGGTTTGCGTGCCAACTCATGTGTTCAGCAGTAGCTCGAGACGCAAACAACCTTTGCAATCTAGGAATTAAGCGGCAGATGAAACAATTGCTTCATTTGGTCTCACGTGCATGGTTACCACCATGCCTCCTTTGAACCTTGTATCTAGGCTCACCGTAAAACTTGCAAGATTCAGCAGATTGATATTCTTTCCAATACAACATACACCTGCGATGCGGGCGTCAATCCGCTCAACCGGAAGACCCAGGTCATGCACTAACTTCTTCATATCGTAAAAGGAACTCGGCATGTTGTTATCACGGGGTAATGCTTCACGCATTATTTCCACAAAAGAATTGAAGCAGTTCTCGACACGTTATGCTCGGCTTTAATACTTAGCATTCTTGCCGTGACCGATAGCGTTGAGTGGTTGTCATAACCTCCCCATAAAGGTTCATCCGCTGAACTCAACACGTCCACGAAATTTATGGCACACACTTTCTTCAAATGTTGTGTCACCAGAATTGTCAAACTGTGATGTATGATTTGGAGCTTCCATGCTCATGGGTGCTAGTTTGGTTCGTTTCCCATCCAAAATTATGAGCAGCTGCATCAAGCACCATTCTCGATATGGATTTAATTCATCTCTAGCACTACTACATTCTTCCCGTACACAAGGCAATTGGTGAGTATTGCGATATTCCTCGGGAGACATAAATGGTTCACCATGGCAAGTCAATTGTAGTAATTCGGAGTGAAACCGTTTCTATAAAGATGCTCTTGAGCGATATCATATTCTTGGAATTTACTGTTTTTGCATTTTTTGCACGGACACCTTAACTTACTTCCGTTCATGTATTCAACTTGTGAACTAGCAAGCGCCATGAATTTTTCCAACCCAGCCACGAAACTCATCGGTTAATCCTCCACGCCTAGGTAAGTTCTTATTATACATCCAAGACCTATCTCCTTCCATGATGCCTCGATGAAAACCCGACTCAACAAATGTCAAGATTCATTACGGTATTTTAACAAACATATGGGGGTGTCACATGTATCCCAGTCGTTTAACCCCATATTAGGCTTGAAATCAATCTCGTGTAAACAACAACGTATAGCGGCAACACAACAACGCGTAATAGACAGAAATATCAGTCAAATTGAAAGAAGAAATAACTTACCTTGAAATTAAACAAGTTGGGACAATGGTGTATTTTTGCGGTTTCTTCAATCGCGAATTTCTCACTCCTTAAGCTTTTCCGATTTCTTCGCTAAAGCATCGCATCTCCACCACCAGGTAACTTGTACTTACTCCAAGTAGGTGTCGGGCTCTCGTTTAGACAGAGAGGAAGAAGAGATCGAGTGTGCTGCGAAATGAATGAATCGTCTGTTTTGTTGCTGATATAAGCTATATTTAACGACGAAATATGTTTACTTAAATCGCTAAATAGCGACTAATAAACTAAATCGTCGCTAAAGATAGTCGCTATTCAGCGACTAAACACAAGTCGTAGGTAAATATAGTAGCTATTTAGTGACGGTACTAATATCGTCGCTAATTTGAGACGAGATTGCGACAACTAGTCGCTAAACTGTCGGAGACCACGAAACGTAAAATGTAACATTAGATCACATTAGCGACGAAGTAATTACGATGCGTCGCTAAACTGTGTTTTTGCGACTACCAAGTATTTTCGTAGCTACTTAGCTATGATAAAAATGCCGTCGCTGAATGTAGTCGCTATTTAGCGACAGAAAAGCGTGATCGTCGCAAATTGGCGACGACATCTTTATCTCGTGGCTATTTAGCGACGAATTAGCGACTAATTGTCTGTTGCCGTCGCTATTTTCGGTAATTGGCGACGAAATTAACTTGGTCGCTAATTTCGTCGCCACTTAGCGACTATTTGCCTTTTGTGGTCGCTAATTAGCGACGATACTGTTGTCGTCGCAAATATATTGTAGCTAAATTACAGTTTTTTGTAGTGATATGTTATATTTTTCTCATTTTCCACGGTTGATTTGATTTACAATGTGATCATATTCGGGTGATAATCTTTTTGCTTTCATCTTATTCTGAGCTGTTTGTGAGTAGTTGCTGTATAATTTTGGTTAGACCACTATTACGTTTTTTTTTTTTGGCTAAAGAATACTACCACCACCAGCATGAGAAAGTTTTTTAAGCGCTATATCATCCTTGGTACGACAGAAAAAAAAGCTAGCGCAGGAGGATGGTGAATTCTTTGTGTGGTGAATTTTAAGAAGATAAATTATGACCCGATACAACATATAGAACTGCTAAGAGTCTACCTAATAGGTTTCGGGAAGAAGCAACAGATGTATGCAAATAGAAATTGCAGACGTGGAACTTGCTTTAGCCCATTTGCAATCTCTGCATCCATCAAAGTTCTGCCATTAAAAAGGTTTTTTTTGGTAAGGGGGTTCTGCCATTAAAAAAGTTTGTTGAAAGAAGCGCGAGATATGAAGAATTTGGAAGTCCGAGAAGGAGGCGTTGTTAGGAAGGAAAAAAAGACTCTCAGACGATGTAATATCCACCTTCAGCGAAGCTTCATTCTGGCAGTAATGCTGCTTACTCTCGAAGAAGAATCAGATAAGTATTGGCAAAGTCAGTTGACGGCCGATCTGGCTTCGGAAAAATCAGCCACTTCAATGGTAGTGTAAAGAGTCATGAAAAAGAAGGCGGTTAGATATACTAGCGTACCTTAGAGATTCTCAAGGAAAATCAGAGAAGCACTCGTCAATCTGTGATGACAAGTCACAGCCATAGCTATGAATTATTATTCTTCATGGTTATTGTATCTGTGACCACAGTGATCTTTCCTTCAGTTCACAACCAAAAGAAAATCTGGTGATACTTCACATCCAAATTTAAAGGAAAAGACAGACAACATGACAGATCCAAGGGTTCAACATGCATAGTGGAGACTCGAGATGTTCAAATGCTTGCAAGCACGAGCTCTGCTAAGGAAACAATCGGATATCCTTACAAACAAAATTTAACACGTTGAGATAGGAGTTGAAGTAGAGAAAAATAACGACCCCACCAAATGCCACCACGTATGATGCGGCGAAACTCCATAAGAAGGCTTCTTTTCAGGACTCATGCATCATCTTTGCCTATGTCAACAGTTGACAGAGTCCACCCACGGACTGTCATTTGAGCTTTTGTAACTTATGAACGGTGGTCCACAGAGAAGAGGGTTACTTTCATAAATTGCTTGATCGAAAGTTGAATTGATTTTTTCTGTCTGTTGTCTTGCCTAACAAGTTGTTGTGAGCAAAGCTAAAAAGTGAAAGTGCGCATAGCTCTCTCACTTGCGGAGGAATCAGATCAGTTAACTTGTTGAAAGAAAGGTCCAAGCTCTCTATATTCCTTCAATTGGAGAATTTTTCTAGAATTGATCTCGTCGAATGATTATGCGACAGATTTAAGACATATTTCGTTCAAATAATCGATTTTAGAGGAATAAAGCCCATCAAATTATTGTGCAAGAGATCCATTCCAAGCAGATATTCAAAAAGTTGCACTTTTAATATTTCAGTCTACTCTTTGACATGAAGGTCGCTTTCTCCTACTTCATCCGAAAAAGCATCTGTACAGCTACCATCATAGAAAAATTATAAGCCAAGTTTTCCCTCGTACTAGTAGCACTCCCATACTCAGCGTTTTCACTCAAAGTATCGAATGTGCTATTAGATACCCCACCATTTCCAAATTGAAAATCTTAAAAACAAGAAGGAACTTCTCTAGAAAGGCCTATATAAGAGAGATCCAGTATGCTCATCTTGGTCAACTAACAAAGAGCTATAGGAATTGAACCTTAAAAGTGGTTTCCTTTCAGTAGAAGAAACAGATCCAGTTGAGCATCTCACCTGTCAATGCATTTTTCGTAGAGACGATGGACGAAGCTCTAGGAAGAAACTAAGGAAAAAGCCTAGTGAGCTCAACTCTTTGTAGATGCAAGAACCTCATAAATGTAATATTGGCACGGTGGGGTATATTTGGACCAAAATTTGTTAGTCCAAAGGTAAAAAAAACGAGAGGATTCAATTTGCAAAAGCTCAATAATAAAAGACCACCCATAAGTTTCCAACAACGTTAGAAATTCCAAAAGTTGAATATCTCCAATCTAGTTTGGTATTGGTCTGGACAAGAAGTTATCGCTTAAATCCAAAATCCTTGAGTCTGAGCTATCCCAAATGCCAAGTGATATATCCTAGTGAATTGATTGTCATCTAGATACAAATATTTCAACCTTGTAAAGTTAGTAGTTATTGGTAGCATTCAGCCACGCGACTTCTCGCCTGACAGTTTTAGTATAGATGGCGTGACACAACCTATGGCCAGTGGCTCTAGCATCTCCCTCGGGAAGTTGTTATTTGACAGATCTAACGTCAACAACAATTTCATATCGCCTACATATGGATAGATTCTAACTCCTATCGAGTTCCTTGACAGGTTTAGGTATTGCAAATTCGAAAGGATGGAATCAATCTAAGATGGAAGCGCTCCTTCGATCCTATTGCCAAATGCATTGAACCAACACATAGTCACAAGATTTGACCAAGATGGCCAATTAAAAACACCCGGCAAGTTGTTGCCAGTGAGTTTTAACTCGACGAGATTCACCTTATTTTCCAATAACCAATCTCAACACCACTTAACTCCACATGCACAGCACTAGCAAAGAACACTTCATGTTTTTCTGATGAACTGTTGCATTGCGTCATTGCCTGATTCAGTATCCGTTATATATGTAGCTCAGCATTATGTTCTCTGTTTTTTTAAGATGGCTATTAATTTAGCTCGACCCAGATTTCTTCTGGATGAAAGCTGTGACTCGGTTGACCCTTGACAAATATTCTATGTTGGTTTAGGTTGAACACGACATCAAGGTGATGGGAAAAGAAACGTCGGCGCAACCATTGATCCTGATATGTATGAAGAAGAAAGTCGCTCTTAAATTTCTGCCAGTAGAGTCGAACTTATCCTCCAAGCAATTTTGCATTAAGTGTTGGATAATGCTTAGTTCACTTGAGATAATTCTTCATCAAACAGTGAGCATAAAGGTGGGCTCAGGCTGCAGAGCAGTGTTACTGCAATGCATGCCTTAATCGTCAAATAGGAGCAATTCCCAGCGCCCAATCCTTTATGTTGGTTTGATGTTGCTGGTCCCAGCCATCAAATAATTCACATCTTGGGTAACATTTACAGGAATTTGTTAATGTTGGATTCATTTTGGTTGTGAAGTAAACTATCCTCTCTCAATTGACAACCAAATCAATTCTCCTAGTATTCAAATTAGCAGAACAAGGAATACAATATGAACTTTCTAGGAGCCAAGCGTTCCCAATCCATAATAAAGACTCAAATGCTTACAATCCTATTAAATAAAGGTTCTCCACTGTTTCATCATATTTTTCAATCACAAAATAATTAGAAGAGCAATCTCTAATGGGGAAATGATGGGATAAGCTTACGAACAAGCTCGAACAGCACGCGTTGATAGTACAAGTTTAGGCAGAGAAAAAGAACTACCGCAAGGAACGCCACCACATATGATCCTGCAAAACTCCACAAGAAGGCTTCTCTATAGGAGTCATCCTCCCCTGGTATGATTAAAAGGTGGTTGTGTCCCCTGTTCCTGATCGGAGTCATCACAGCTGGTTAATGGTGCTCCACAAAGAAGAGGGTTACCTTCATAACTTGCTTCACCAAAAGTTCCAAATTGATTTTTTCGATCTGGTATCCTGCCTGACAAGTTGTTGTGAGCCACACTAAAATCTGATAGCATGTAAAGCTCTATTAGTTGTGGAGGGATGAGACCGGTTAAGTTGTTGAAGGATAGGTCCAAACTCTCTATGTTCTTTAACTTGGAAAATGTTTCCGGGACCGTTCCCTTCAAGTGATTGTGTGACAAGTTCAATGCTCGAAGTTCACTTAAGTAGCCGACCTTTGGAGGAATAACGCCAGTCAAATTGTTCTGCGAGAGATCCATTCCCGACATGAGTTTTAGAATGTTGCCCTTATAAGATTCCAACCTACTCTTTGTCATGAAGTGTACTTCTTCGAATCTCTCTATATCACGAAATGTGCCATCACTCGAATAATATAAACCGAATCTGCCAATATAGTATGGGCCCCCGTAACTCATACCAAAGATCGGGGTAGCAAATGCCCTCGTAGATACCCCAGTTTTTTCAAATGTCAAATCTTTCAAACAAGAAGGAATTGTTCCAGAAAGATTATTATTGGAAAGATCCAATAAGCTCATATTTTTCAATAGACATAGATTCAAAGGGATTGAACCTTCAAAATTGTTTCCTCGTAGTAGAAGAAACTTCAAGTTCCGAAGTGAACCGATCCAGCTGGGGACCTCACCTGACAATACATTATCTCTCAGATCCAATGTGACAATCGATGAAGCTCCTGAAAGAAACTTAGGAAAAGGCCCAGCAAGCGTGTCATTTGCTAAATGCAAGAACCTCATAATTGTAACATTGACACAAGGGGGTATATTCGGCCCAAGGTTGTTACTTGAAAGGTCTAAAAGATCAAGATACTGTAAGTTGCATAAGCTCAACGGTAAAGGACCTCCCAGTAAATTACTTGATAGTATAAGCGCTTCCAAGTGTTGAATATCTCCAATCCAATTGGGAAGTGTTCCAGATAGGGAATTATTACTTACATCTAAAACTTGCAAGAAGGGCATATTTAATATACCAGGCGATATGTCCCCTGTAAAACGATTGCCGTCCAAATACAAAAATTGCAAGCTTGTCAAGTTAGAATACCTCGGTAGCATTTGGCCTTGCAAATTGTTGCCTGACAGTTTCAATATACAAAGTGACGAACAATTTTTAGCCAATGTCTCTGGTATTTCTCCCGTGAAGCCATTACTTGACAAGTCCAACGTGGACAACCAATCCATATTGCCCATTGAGGAAGGGATTCCACCTTTCAAATTGTTGTTTGACAGATTCAAATAGTCAATGTTCGGGAGGATAGAACCAATATGAGATGGAAGCTCTCCTTCAATAAAATTAGCAGACACATCGAAAAGTCCATAAGCTGACAAGATTCAAATTGGAAGGCAGATAAAATGAACCTGACAAATTGTTGCCTCTGAGTACGAATTGTTCTAGATTTACATTGTTTTCAAATATCCAACTTGGGAAATTTCCTGTCATTCCATTGTGGCTGAGTTGAACAAATCTCAAGTTATACTGTTTTTTCAGAAAGCTGGGAATTACGCCACTTGCGTCTTTGTTGAGCACACAGTTTGATAAACTAAACGCCTTAAGTTGAAATGAAGGAAACCAGGTGTGCTCTTCTGTATTTACTACCAAACTATTACGGTTGTCCGTGAGGTGGAATTCCTCAAGGTTATAATTGTTAGCTAGGGAAGTAAGTGAAAGTGAGCCTTCAAATGCATTTTCAGATAATGCAATATATTCAAGTGACTTGAGATTATAGAGGAGAGACGAAGGAATGGCCCCGCTAAAATTGTTATAACTAACATCAAGTGCACGGAGTGAGGTCATATTGCTGAAGCATGAAGGAAGAGGACCCCAAAATCCATTGCGACTAATTTTCAACTCTTCAAGGTTTCTCAATCCGCATAAACCTGTTGAAGGGGGCACTGCAACTATGAGTATCATCACTAAATTGTACTTTGTATGATTAAAACACTAAAGATCATGGTTTGTATTGAGAATGGAGGATAGAAAGAGCGTGCAATCTAATATCCAAAAATACATACAAAAAAATTGGTAAGATGGAGCTTTGGAGTGGAGTCGCATCACCATGATGCTTCATTTCCACTATTCTTCACATTAAATTAATTATTTCCGGAGTTTGACAAATTTTGAATTGGATTGGAAATGAACTCTAAAGTTGATCTTATTCCTAAAATTTGTGGGTTAATTGCATGGGTAACCTCTAAACCTTTGCTCCATTTTCGTTATAGTTTCTGAATTTTTTTTTCCAGTTTAATTATGTACTTTTCAAAAACGATGCAATGGGATCCTCCATTTAGTGCAGCGCACTAATCATTGTGATCTTTTGGCTGACATGCCTGCCAAGTCAGCAGTGGAGGCCCCCCAAACATCATTTGGACTCACGACTCACCACCGCAACCCGCCACCCTCCACCACCATCCACATTATCGTCCGGTTTGCTGTCCATCACTGCCACCTCGTTGCTTGTCCATTCCACCCTCTAGGCCTTAGTTCTAAGCATCACGGCCTCAAAATTGAGGACACACTTTAGATCTTAGGTCGTTGTAGTTCACACCAAAGGTCTTGTAGGGTCTTCTGGTGGTGGTAATGGCGACCGAGCTTCGTGGTGTGATGATGGGCATGAGCGCCGCGGTGGGTGGAGGCAGCAATAGACATTGGTGCAAAAGATGCCGAGGTTTTTTAAGGCCGAATGAGTTTTTAATATTGTAATTATTTATTCTATTCTATACATTGTTTATCTTAATGGAAAAAACATTTTTCAAATTGATTAATTTATCCATTATAAGAAATGCTTTCTTTGATTGATTTTATATATCTTAGTTTATTGATAAGAATTTTCACTTTGTTACATAATTTTCAGGGCCTAGTTGAATTTATTAACATTTGCAATCCCTGAAGTTTGACCACCATTGTGGTTTAATATGTAAACTGTATGGATTTTTTGGATTTTGATTCCCGATTAACTTTTGCATTTAATTTTATTGTGATTCCTGCACAATATTTGAACCCCTCTAGTATATTGTTATTTTGACTATTCTTATCTTCTAAGCAATTACTCCTTGCATCTATTATGTTATCGCACTATTCTTCATATTGGCCACTAAAAAAGTTTCACAAAAGTAAAATCATGAAGCCTAAACTTCAATATTTAAAGATCGGGGATTAAACTGAAAATGACCAAACTTTTTAGGATCACCGACATCATGATCCCACAATAAAGGCATTGAGCACGACATGGGTTTATTTATGGCTTCCATAGACATTTAACTAATTCCTTCCCACTTCAAGCATAAGACAAACAACTATATGATATCATTTACTTAGATGCAAGTCGTTGGCGCTAAGTTATTTGAAGAAAATGTGCGGCCAAAATATGATCCAAAGGACGTCGAATATGATGCAGTCATGCCTTCCATGTTCAAGACAATCTTATCCTATTTTCTCCTAAGAAGGTGATAAATGAAAGCATTTTCAGAGAAGTACCTTCCAATAACTTTGAAGCATTCAGTCCACAATAATTTATGTCTAAGGCCTTAAGAGATGTTATCCTTGCAATGTCCATGAGGGCATCATTCACCAAATTGTTATCACTAACATGAAGTGCACGAAGTGAGGTCATATTGCTGAAGCATGAAGGGAGACCCCAAAATCCATTACCACCTATATCCAACTCTTCAAGGTTCCTCAATCCGCACAAGCCTGTTGAAATGGACACTGCAACTATGAGTATCGTCACTAAATTGTACTTTGTATGATTAAAACACTGAAGATCATGAATTGTATTGAGAATGGAGGATAAAAAGAGCGTGCAATCTAATATCTGAAAATACAAACAGAAAAATTGGTAAGATGGAGCTTTGGAAGTGGAGTCGCATCACCACGATGCTTCATTTCCACTATTCTTCACATTAAATTAATTACTTGCGGAGTTTGACAAATTTTGAATTGGATCGGAAATGAACTCTAAAGTTGATATTATTCCTAAAATTTATGGGTTAATTGCATGGGCAACCTCTAAATCTTGGCTCCATTTTCGTTATAGTTTCTGAATTTTTTTTACTAGTTTAATTATGTACTTTTCAAAAACAATGCAATGGGATCCTTCATTTAGTGCAGCGCGAAATCACTGTGTTCTTTTGGCGGACATGCCTGCTAAGTCAGCAGTGGAGGCCCCCCAAACATCATTTGGACTCACAACTCACCACAACTCGTCGCCCTCCACCACCATCCATATTGTCGTCCCAGTTTGCTATCCATCATTGCCACCTCGTTGTTTGTCCATTCCACCCTCCGGCCATAGATTTGACATGCATGACCTCAGTTTTGAGCATCATAGCCTCAAAATTGAGGACACACTTTAGATGTTAGGTCGTAAGTAGTTCACAACAAAGGTCGTGCAAGGTCTTTCGGGCAAGTGGTAATGGTGACCGAGCTTCGTGGTGTGATGATGGGCATGAGCGCCGTAGTGGGCGGAGGCAGCAATAGACGTTGGTGCAAAAGATGCCGAGGTTTTTTAAGGCCGAATGAGTTTTTAATATTGTAATTATTTATTCTATTCTATACATTGTTTATCCTAATGGAAAAAAACATATTTCAAATCAATTAATTTATCCATTATTAGAAATGCTTTCTTTGATTGATTTTATGCTTCTTAGTTTACTGATACGAATTTTCAGTTTTTCTTATATAATTTTAACGGCCTAGTTGAATTTATTAACACTTGCAATCCCTGAAGTTTGACCACCAATGTGGTTTAATATGTAAACTGTAAGGAATTTTTGGATTTTGATTCCCGATTAACTTTTTCATTTAATTTTATTATGATTCCTGCACAACATTTGAACCCCTCCGGTATATTGTTATTTTGACTAATTTTTATCTTCTAAGTAATTACTCCTTGCATCTGTTATGTTATCACACTATTCTTCAAATTGGCCAATAAAAAAGATTCACAAATGTAAAAGCATGGAGCCTAAACATCAATATTTAAAGATCAGGGATTAAATTGAAAATGACCAAAATTCTTAGGATCACCGACATCATGATCCCACAATAAAGACATTGAGCATGACATGGGTTTATTTATGGCTTCCATAGACATTTAACTAAATCCTTCCCACTTCAAGCATAAGGCAAACAACTATATGATATCATTTACTTAGATGCAAGTCGTTGGCGCTAAGTTATTTGAAGAAAATGTGCAGCCAAAATATGATCCAGTGGATGTCGAATATAATGCAGTCATGCCTTCTATGTTCAAGACAATCTTATCTTATTTTCTCTTAAGAAGGTGATAAATGAAAGCACTTTCAGAGAAGTACCTTCCAATAACTTTGAAGCATTCAGTCCACAATATTTGATGTCTAAGGCCTTAAGAGATGTTATCCTCGCAATGTCCATGAGGGCATCATTCACCAAATTGTTATCACTAACATCAAGTGCACGAAGTGAGGTCATATTGCTGAAGCATGAAGGAAGACCCCAAAATCCATTACCACCGATATCCAACTCTTCAAGGTTCCTCAATCCGCACAAGCCTGTTGAAATGGACACTGCAACTATGAGTATCGTCACTAAATTGTACTTTGTATGATTAAAACACTCAAGTTCATGGTTTGTGCCGAGAATGGAGGATAGAAAGAGCATGCAATCTAATACCCAAAAATACAAACAGAAAAATTGGTAAGACGGAGCTTTGGTGTGGAGTCGCATCACCACGATGCTTCATTTCCACTATTCTTCACATTAAATTAATTACTTCTGGAGTTTGGCAAATTTTGAATTGGATCGGAAATGAACTCTAAAGTTGATATTATTCCTAAAATTTATGGGTTAATTGTGACGTTCAATTTTGGCCCATTTTTGGGATTTATAAAATGTAATTCGTTAGTGCGCTTTATAATAGAATCTCACCCGAGAACTTATCACTCTCGGGTTCTTGCTTTTAAAATAGAGATTTTGCTAAAATCGCTTTCGATCTAACTTGGCCGTTATTTAGATCTCGAACTTAAAGTCGATTTTCGGGAGTTTCGTGATCTAAATAAATTGGACGGTGTCGATATTATTGTAGCGTCAAGATTATCAGGAATAGTGGGAAAGTGAATGTTTGACCGGTGCGAATTTGGACTAGTAGACCTCCCTCGTAGTGTGTTTTGGTTTATTTTATTTTGGCCATTTGCCCTATATTATTATTTGGGATTTTTCGGGGACCGTTAGATTATTTTCGAGTTTGAATCGTGATAGTTAGGTCGATTTTTAGTTTGAATCGTGTCCGTTGGATCGCTTTCGAAAAACAAAAATTAGCTTTTTTTCTTCTCTCTTCTTTCTCCTCTGCAACTGCCCCACCCTTTCCCTCTCTCTTGAGCTGCCCATCTACCTCTCTGATCCGCCCACCTCCCTTAGCCTCTATCTCCCCCTCTCTCTCCTCTCTCTCTCTCTCTCTCTCTCTCTCTCTCTCTCTCTCTCTCTCTCTCTCACCCACACACCCACTCACACACACACACACTCCTCCTTTCCTCTCCCCCCTCCTTCTTCTTCGCCATTGCGGCCTTTGCCCGTCGCCTCCCGTTCGCCACCCGGCCAACCAACCCGTAAGCTTCGGCCGACCAACCAGCAGCCACCGCCATACCCGTGCCTTGCTTGTCGCCATGCTGGTGGCCACGTGCCCTTGCTTTCGTCGCCCGTGCTTTGTACGTGCCCGTGCCCGCCTCCAGGTACCTTCCCTTGTCCACACCACGTGCAGCGCCGGTGCCGTGCCGCGCCGTTGCTCCCTTGTCCACGCCCGTGCCGCGCCCGTGCCCGTGCCCACGCCCGTGCCCTTGTCCAAGCCCGTGCCCTTGTCCAAGCCCATGCTCACGCCCGTGCCCACGCCCCCCCCGTGCCCACGCCGTCCGTGCCCGTGTCCGTGCCCGTGCCCGTGGTCGGCGGGGACCAAGGATTGTGCTCGTGGCGGCGCGCCGAGCCGAGCCCTCGTGCCCGTCAAGGCTCTTGCCCGCGCCCTAGTTAACACTGTTCACTCGGGCCATTTCAAGCCCTAGTCAACTTTTCCCGGGCCAAAACTTAGTAAGTGACTTCCTAAACCCTACATAGTATTTTGGGTATTTTATTAACTTGTCTCGGGTTAGAATGGCTAGGGCGTGTTCTTAATTTAATTATATTATGTTATAATTGTGCTATTTGAATTGTATTAGATAATCTACCTGATTTGGGTAATTGTGCGTGATCGACTTGAACGTCGGGTTTGTGGATTGAAGTGGCGAATGTGAATTGGACTGAGATGTGAACATGGGTTGTTTGATGCAATTGGCATGAAAATTGATTGAGTTGAATGGCGTGTACTTGCCTATAAATTTTAAGCCCGAAATGATCGGAGGGCTACGGACTTTGGGACGATTGATTTGGGGTGCATGTAAAGGCATGAATGGCCGATGTGCCAATTGGATACGGGCTTGAGACGTGTTGACAATGGCTCGCTTATGGTGTGTTGGACCGGAATGTGTTTACGCCGGTCGTTGGATTTGATTGAATAGTGTGGCTTGGGATATGTTGATGGCGACCAACGGAATTGATTGGATGGTATGGCTTGGGATGTGTTGATGGCGCCATTGGAATTGATCGAAAGATGTGACTTATGTGTCTATGAGACGGACTTGAGACGTGTTGACGGTGGTCAGGGAGAGGAAATTGGTTGGGCACGTGTGTGTGATGTGATTGATTGGATTGGCTAAATATATGTGTGGTTGTTTGGTTGGATTGGTTAGGTGCAGTGTGGATAGTACTTGAATGATTGTGTTATATCACCGGGTATTATTTCATTATTCTAATTAACTATTGTGCAATGTGGGTAAGCGATTGGATGGCGAGGTAAGTCCATTGATGTGAATTATATATATGTTATTAGTTTGATTGCATGTATGACTTGTCCGGGGCACGCATTAGCCTAGGTGAGGTTTAGGGTGTTGCTCATTGAAACTCGTTTTTTCACGATTATTATATAACCATTTTCAGATCCCCGCCCCTTGAGTATAGCGCCACCTAAGCATTTTGGGGTCCCCATGCATATGGTGCATGAGGATGATGAGTACCCGGTCCGAACCCGGGCGAGGCATATATTAGGCATCACACTTACGTTTGGGTAGATGTGGGACGAGATGATTTGGGCGCCCACGACTACTTGGCTTAGACCTATAGGGAGGGATTAATGAATTCAGGGCCGATTCGAGGTTTTGAAGGGTTGAGGCACACCAATGAGAATGCGGTTAATTGGGAGCTTTGGGACGAGTTCGCTCCCGGCCGGCGACGACGATCCCGACAATTCTTTGGTGAACCCTAGTCCAAGACCGACACTGTCCCCAAGCCCGAGCCCGAGCCCAAAGAGAAGCTCGAGCGGAGCCCGGCTTGAAAAAGGAGCCCATGGCGATTGAGCAGGAGAGGAGGGGAGAACCCGATTGAGATCGACTCGGACTCGTAGTCGATTCTCCTCGTCCGATCCGAATTGGGCCGGGGACATTTAGGAGTACGTCTGTAGCCTTTTTGGTAGAGTCCCGCTTTTGCGTGTTAGTAGTCTACCCACCACTTGTTACTTTTTTATGTCGAAGGTGGATTTAGCCATAGCTGCCTAATGTATGAACGTGTGATTTCAAGTTAATGTTATGTATTTATTAAATTGCGTTGTTCTACCCCCTTTGTCATATTTTATTGTCTAGGTTGTTTTATTTTGCTTTCGCTATGTAGTTCGTTTGGGTCGGCAACGCTGCGTCCTGGGACGCGCGTTCATTACGACCGTCGAAGGGGTGTCGCGAGTCCGTTGGGGTTCGGGCGTGACATTAATTGCATGGCCAACCTCTAAATCTTGGCTCCATTTTCGTTATAGTTTCTGAATTTTTTTTTTTTTTTTGCTAGTTTAATTATGTACTTTAAAAAACAATGCAATGAGATCCTCCATTTAGTGCAAAGGCGAGATCACTGTGTTCTTTTGGCAGACATGCTTGCCAAGTCAGCAGTGGAGGCCCCCCAAACATCATTTGGACTCACAACTCACCATCGCAACTCGCCGCCCTCCACCACCATCCATATTGTCGTCCCAGTTTGCTGTCCATCATTGCCACCTCGTTGCTTGTCCATTCCACCCTCCGGCCATAGATTTGACATGTGTGACCTCAGTTTTGAACATCATGGCCTCAAAATTGAGGACACACTTTAGATCTTAGGTCGTAGTTCACACCAAAGGTCGTGGCAAGGTCTTGGCGGTGGTAATGGCGTACCAAGCTTCGTGGTGTGATGATGGGCATGAGCGCCTGTGGGTGGAGGTAGCAATAGACATTGGTGCAAAAGATGCCGAGGTTTTTTCAGGCGAATGAGTTTTATAATATTGTAATTATTTATTCTATTCTATACATTGTTTATCTTAATGGAAAACCATTTTTCAAATTAATTAATTTATCCATTATAAGAAATGATTTCTTTGATTGATTTTATGCATCTTAGTTTCATCGATACGAATTTTCAGTTTCTTATATAATTTTTATGACCTAGTTGAATTTATTAACACTTGCAATCCCTGAAGTTTGACCATCACTGTGGTTTAATATGTAAACTGTAAGGATTTTTTGGATTTTGATTCCCGATTAACTTTTGCATTTAATTTTATTATGATTCCAGCACAATATTTGAACCCCTCTGGTATATTGTTATTTTGACTATTTTTATCTTCTAAGCAATAACTCCTTACATCTATTATGTTATCACACTATTCTTAAGATTAGCTGGTAAAAAAGTTTCACAAAAGTAAAAGCATGGAGCGTAAACTTCAATATTTAAAGATCATGGATTAAATTGAAAATGACCAAACTTTTTAGGATCACTGACATCATGATCCCACAATAAAGACATTGAGCATGACATGGGTTTATTTATGGCTTCCATAGACATTTAACTAAATCCTTCCCACTTCAAGCATAAGGCAAACAACTATATGATATCATTTACTTAGATCCAAGTCGTTGGCACTAAGTTATTTGAAGAAAATGTGCAGCCAAAATATGATCCAGTGGATGTCGAATATAATGCAGTCATGCCTTCTATGTTCAAGACAATCTTATCTTATTTTCTCTTAAGAAGGTGAAGGAAAGCACTTTCAGAGAAGTACCTTCCAACAACTTCGAAGCATTCAGTCCACAATATCGGATGTCTAAGGCCTTAAGAGATGTTATCCTCACAATGTCTGCGAGGGCATCATTCACCAAATTGTTACTAGAAAGATCCAACGCCTCCAGATTCACACCTGTGATTGACATAGGTTCTCAAAATCGAACTTTATATATCAAGGCATGGTCATCTATTTTACATGTACCTTCAAGCTGATTGGAAGATAAATTTTGGGCCTCCATTGAAGTTTGTTTGTACAGTGAGGGGACTCGTTGTAGATGATTGTCAGATAGATCTAGCCTCTTCAATTTTCTCAGGTGTAGCGTTCCCTTTAAATCTGGTTAAGAAAAGACTCATGCATATCCAATAGTTAATTAATTCTTTGTAGATATCAGATGTCTAACTACCTTAAATTTATCGATAATAACTATATGCTCATGACGAGGAGAATTGGTTTATAAGCAGAAACCAGCTGGTATGACATATTCGAGCATAAAAAAGGTCTCTATCACATGAATTTGTAAACCAATTTAATAAACAAGTAACTTATACTCTTAACAATGTTGATCATACGTAGTTAACTAACACTAGTAGAGCTGAGAAAATGTACCCTCATTTTATTGTTTGGATACTAGAAAAAGGAATGATCTAGAGAGAAAAGAAAAGAAATGATGCATTATCACTTTATTGTACTTATATATATAAATAATTATGTATTTACAATTTGAAATGCATCGAAGGTATATTTGGGAAAGAAAAATGATGTATGATAAAAGTATTGGTCCCCCTTAGTCCCTCCAAATCCCTTTATATGAGGGATTTAAAAGACACATGACTATACATAATTCCTCCTAATATTTTCTACTCTTTCTTTTCCTGTCCCTTTCTTTCCCTCTATCCGAACACTACACAACCTTTAAGATCCTTTCTCTTCCCTCTAAATTAATCCCCTCTATCAATCTACTTTTCCTGATTTTTAATTTTAATTTTTTATTTTTTGTAAAACCTTATCACTCTCGCAATTTGACTTTTAATTACCATGAAACGCTCAAAACATTCCCAAACATGTAAATATTAATACGTAGAATTATATATAGTTCTTTCATAATCCGATGGAACTTGATTTTCTTTTTTCTTATATTGAATCTTGAGAGAAAGTCACAAATAAAAGTATTAAGTAGATTTTAGTCCACTTCCAAACAAGTGCCCTTCAAGTCAACTTTTGGGGTGCAAAATGCAAACAAGTCAGACTCTTTATGATGGCAGAGAAGTCGGCATTTGGTAAATCATTGCCTACTGAACTGGTTCTATTTTCGCTCTTCGTACCTATCCTGATTGTGGAGATGAGTCTCCTAATTATTTTATGATTTGTGCAATCTACTACTTTAAGAATTGCATCATTTGTGCAATCATGTGTTTGTCATTAATTCACTTAATGCACTTTGTTGTTTGGAGCACCCACCTATGACATTTTTACATTATTTAGAAACGGTAAGTAAACGATTACATAGAGACATAATTGAAAAAAGACAAAAGGAACAAATACCTGAGAGAGAGAGAGAGAGAGAGAGAGAGAGAGAGAGAGAGAGATTCACCTGAGAGAGAATTAAAACTTAAATCCAACACCTGAAGTTCCTCCAGGGGAAGGAATAAAGACGTGTCAATAACCAGCCCGGGCAATTCCCAATAGTCCTTTCCCAATGCCTCCGGGCGTGTCCGGTTCAGATATAGTCCAGTCACTCGCGAAATGGTGTTATTGCACTCGACGCGTTCCCAGCCGCAATAACCACCATTGCCATCGCGCCACGACGGAAGAGCAGACCCATTCGGGTGGTTGAAGGCGGCCTTAATCTTGAGGAGTGCATTCCTCTCTTCTTCCAAGCACCCCATGCTTCTTCCACTTCCCATCAATATGTGGGTTTATCTGTTTATCTATAATGGTGTTTTGTGGGTTTATCTGTTTCTTCTGCTTCACCATGTGCAAACTTGCGAGGGTCATCTACTTCATTTATACATGCGGAGTCTTTCCCTTTTGAGTGATTATTACGGTTGGGCCAACTCCACCTAAAAAATCATCGGCAAACTCAAAGTCTACTGCGGCCAATTCCACGGAACACGTAATTATCGCCGTTGACTTGACCCAGAACTTCTCCAAAAGAGAGATTGAAATTATAAGATGAATGTTATAAATTGATTAAAAAAATGATTATAAGCAGATCGACAAAAAATAAGTCACTAGTATTTCACCAAAGTTATGAAGGAAATATGCGTTCCCCAAGTATCATTTCTAAAAAAACGAGAGATAAATAACAAAAAATTGATGTTATTAATTTTTAGTATAAGTGTTGTTTTGCCAAGAGATATCACATAAACTGGTATTTGTTTGGACTCATTGAAGAAAAAATAAGACCACTTAGTTCAATTTGATAACGTGATCAAAACAATAATGATCAATGTTCAATATATCTTATATTTAACTTGAGGTATCAATGAATGCAAAATTAATTAACGGCAAAAGTACACCACAAGTGCCATAACTTGTGTACGGCGATCACTTTGGTGCCATAACTTTTTTTCGGATCACTTTGGTGCCAACTTTTAAAAAACGATCATTTTAGTGCCAATGCTGACGTGGCTCACCAGAAATCCGATGTGGCGCTGACACAGCTCGCCGGAGAGATCCACAGCTTGCCGGAGAGGTCCAGTCAGCATTAAAAACCAAAAACGAAGCCGTTTAGCCTGCTGACGTGTACTTTTTAAAAAAAAAAATTATATTATATTATATTAAAACTTAAAAACTTAAAAAAAAAACCCTGTAGCAACGGCGAGGGAGCCCTCGCCCTTCGCGGTTGAATACTCCCCACAGTAGGGAAGGGCCGGGGTGGGAAAGCCCTTTGGGGCCCGGGCGAGGCAATGCCCGCCGCCCATGCTAAGCCCACCACCGCCAGCCCCTTTCGGCTGTGGTGGCGAAAGATCTCGCCAACCGTTGGGAGGGTCGGCGCCACGGATTGGGGCGAGTCGAGGGTCGCGGGCCCCGGCGGCCGGCGACCGCATTCACACCCACCACCGCCGGCCCTTCCCCAGTGGTGGCGACCCAGGCAAAGAACGACGAGGGCTCCCCTTCTTTGCTACAACCCCTATTTTTTCTAAAAATTAAAAATTCTAAAAAGTCGTAATTTCCACGTACAAGTCAGACTATTTTTTTTAAAAATAAATGTCAGGTCAGCTTTTGGGCCAGAATTTTGGTGAAGTCACTAAAGTGATCTATTTTCCTCCGACTTGGCACCAAAGTGATCCGAAAAAATTATGGCACCAAAGTGATCGCTGTACACAAGTTATAGCACTTGTGGTGTACTTTTGCCATTAATTAACTGTCGATAATTTAGAACAATATTAAAAACATAGTCTTAAGCTCTTATGATGCATGGACATCTTGTTAGTGTTATAAGAATCCACAACAGGAGCAGACCCGTTCGGGTTGTTTAAAGCAGATTTAAACAACTTCCACTTGAGCTTCCACTTCCTCCAACATCGAAACGTTGCAAGTCCCCACGCACATGTTTAGTACAGATGGAGGACCCTTAATTTTCTGCTAGGGACATCTTCAAGTCAAAGATGCGACACATCTTATCCTACCACGCGGTCATTAAAGCTTGTCATGACCCAGAAATTTTCCATGGAAAAGTATGCAAACCATTCTTTAAGTTAGTTGACAATTGAGGACATGAAAATGGTAGAGAAGAAGATAGGCACCAAAGCTAATTCAATCACCGTGGCATAAAACCAATCAAGTTTTTCGTGAAAATTGAATGTTCAATGATAACGATGGACATAGGATAAAACTGTTGGATCCTTAATCCAACGTTGGGTTATATGTGAAATAATAATGCAATGCATACTGTCATATAAAGTTAAGCCCTTTAAAAGTGATAAATTAAGTTGAGGTAATTTAGGGCTTTAATGTATCAAATAGGGTGTGGCCCTTTAATGTGTAGAGACTAAAAGGGGAAATTACAATTTTATGATGGGCAAAATTGTAATTTCTAAAGGGTAACATTAGGGTTACCTTATAAGAGCGGTTATGGTCCCCAGAACATACGTAAGTTTCTGATTCCTCTTCATCCCATCGAAAGAGAGAAAACAAAAGAGAGAATTCAAAGGGAACTCTCAGAGAAAACGTATTGTTCTGGAAGACTACCCGCACGACACTGAAGAATAGTCTACGCTATGGATTCAGTGCACGCTTCCGTGTTTATGCTTTCTCAATGAATTATACATGTATGATCCTGTTTCGTTGATGGTTTTCAACGGCTCATCGGTTTTCGGAATCCAACAAAAACCAATCAAGTTTTTTGTGGAAATTGAATGTTCAATTATAACGATGGATTGTAGGAACGTATGTGGAAATTTATTTAGTTTATTGTGTGGACATGTGCTCGATGAATGTGATCCGTTACATTGTGTGGGTCCTATATTGAATCACTTGATTTATTAATAAGAAGGCATTGATTTTATATGTTCCGGGTCCATGTGCAAAAGTATTTGGAAATCTAGTCTATAAATAGGAATAAGTGCACTAGAAAGTGCAATTGAGTCCCTAAACTTTTAAAATATACAATTAAATTTTAAATTTATTAAATTTGTGCAATCAAATCCTTCAATTAATTCTATCTAATTTAACTAATGAAAAATGTGGACGTGACCTTTGTTCTATTTTTTTTAAGGCAGATTTAAACGACTTCCACATGCAAATGTTCAGTACAAATGGAGTACACTTTAATTTTCCGCTGGGGATCTCTTCAAGTCAAAGATGAGACGCATCTTATCCTCTCACGTGGTCATTAAAGCTTGTCATGACCCAGAAATTTTCCTCAAGGAAAAGTATACAAACCCTTCTTCAAGTTAATTGAGAATTAAAGACATGATAGTGAAAGATAAGAAGGCAAGCACCACAGCTGATTCAATCACCGTGACATAAAATCAATCAAGTTTTTCGTGGAAATTGAATGTTCAATGATAACGATGGACTGCAGGAAAGTATGTGAAAATTTATTTAGTTTATCAGATGGACATGCACTTAATAGATGTGATTCGTTACATTGCGTGGGTCCTATATCAAATCACTTGTTTTATTCGTTTTATATGTTCTGGGTCCATGTGCAAAAGTATTTGGAAATCTAATCTACAAATAGGACTAAGTGCACTAGAAAGTGCAATCAAGTCCCTAAACTTTCAAAATACACAATTAAATCTTAAAATTTGTTAAATTTGTGCAATCAAATCATTCAATTAACTCTATCTAATTTAACTAACGGAAAATGTGGACGTGACCTTTATTCTATTACTTTTTAAGACAAATGGCGTCGATATGGCTTCCACCAAGCGTTACATTAAAAAAAATTGAAAATTTAATAGAAAAAAGGATAGCAAGATTTTTTTAAAAAAATTAAAATAGGATAAAAGGAAAAATGATAAAAATTTTAAAAATAAAAAAAATAAGAATCTAAGGGGAAAAAAAAAAGAAAAACTTTGTCGCTCGAGTTTCGTGGAGCTTAGACATAACTACCAACTCTCGGGCTTCTTCAAGCTTTCGGCCATGGCTACTTGAGTTTCGTCGAGCTTGTCGCCCAGCTTCTAGGCTTCTTCAAGTTGGCGACTGTCACGCCCGCACTTCTCGGTGCGCCACATCCCTCGCAGAGGTCGATTTGTGTGCGACGTCCCAGGACGCGTCGCCGACCCAACACCCAACACAGAGATAAACAGCACATGCGGAAGCAATTAAAACCACCCATACATAAATCAATACATGACCAAGGGTATTCCCCAAAATCAACACTTGTACTAATACCGGAATTCATTTACAGTACCCAGATACAGCCCAAATACCACAAATCAAAATGATTCAAGGCCACTACGACTAGCTAGGGCTCTTCCCAAAATGCATCATCGCTACCGTCGTCCTCAAGGTCGGGGATCTGAAAATGTCGGTTTTACAACAACCGTGAGAATAAATCTCAGCGAGTAATTCCCTAAACCTAAACTAGGCTAACATGCACCTCCTGACAAGTACTATATGAGACAACATACACATAAAACTGACTCAGGCCCTCGGGCCTAAATCTAATCTCGCTAGACCCTGCAGGTTAGGCGTCAAATCAACAAAAACAGCCACGCGGCAGAATATAAACACAGCACATACACGTGCATTTCTATGTCACCACGCATGCTATGCATATGCTAGTGCTCGCACTCATACTCATGCCTCATCAATGCAATATCGCACACTTGCACACTAGCACTCAGCCATTTCTCAATTTCTTCTCCGACCCGCGTTAAACGCATCAGGTCCGACCCGCGTAAAACGCATCAGGTCCACACTCGCACACTTGCCCAATTTATTATTATTATTATTACGACTCGAGTCATCACTTTTTCACGGCCCGGTGCGTCTAGCCTGCTTCAAAGTGCATGAGGCGCAGCAACCGATCTGGCCCAGTGTCTCTAGCCTGCTTCAAAGTGCATGAGGCGCAACACTGTTCTCCTTGCGTAACCGTAGCCTGCTCCAAAGTGCATGAGGATGGTCGCCCGGACGCATCGGCATCGCCCCGCTTCAAAGTGCATGAGGACGGTATCGACCCAAAGGTCACGACCCGTAGGTCCTTAGGTGATCACACAACTCATTATTATTCGGACCCCGCGTAACACGATCGTGGCATTTTAAGTGATCACTACGACACATCATTCGGCACGCCCATATATGCACATGTCGTGCCAATGCGTGAGATGCACATTCATGGTTATTCATTCACACTTGGGCATTCACATGCGCAAATCACAATGTAACAAGCTCAACTTGCACGCGCATATTCAATTCCATAACTCGACATGCCCACTCGGACAATCAATTTCAATTCAACCATGGCATCAACTTAACACGCAATTCATGCACAAAATTCACACAACCAAGTCAGCGAGCATTCGCGACTCGAGGCCCATTAAACCGATCCATTTCTAGTTCCGCTAGACACGTGACAGGACACCGTCAAATGGACCACAACCGAGGCTCAATTAGTCAGTCAATTACACTAATCGACTAATCCCAGTAATTGCACAATTTAAACCCCAAAATAATCGCGCCTTATCCAATCGAGTCCCGATAGGGTCAGTCTCCAAACAATTTAATCCGGGCCTATCAATATCTTCAAAATATTCCATTAAAATCTCCCAAATTATCATCCAAGTCCGCCACCACTAGACCAAATACCATGCTCATCATAGTCCACATAATAACCCGAACATCCCCAAAATCGGGCCCATTTAACTTAATTGTCCAGCCCATTTATCGCCTCTCGGGTCACTATTCCTCCACTAATTTATCATAATAATCCCACGAATCAACCACAAAAACAATCCCTAATCACATTTACAAATTAACCCCTAAATAACCCAAATAAACCCCTAAACCGATCTAGAAATGTAAATTATCCTAATTAGGGGTTTAGGTCCAAACTCTGGTGTCCTACGCTTACGGGCGACGGTCGGCGCGGGTTAGGGCGACGGGTGACGGCGAAGTAGCAGGGCGGCTCGGGCGTGCGTGGCCGGGCCGACGGGCGGTTGAGCGGTGGTCGGCGAACGGAGCGTAGAAGCAGGGAAGAAGAAGAGAAGAAGAAGAAAGAAGAAAAAGAAGAAGAAAAAGAAAAGAGAAAGAAAAGAAAGAGGAGAGAGAGAGAGTAGGTGGGGAGGGACGGACGTGACCGGAAGGGGGGGGGGGAGGGGAAGGGGATCCGAGGGAGAGAGAGAGAGAGAATTTTTTGAAAAATTTATAGAAAATAAAATATTAAACGCAAAACCGGGAGTCCAATTCAAAACGGAAAATGGTCTACCGTCCAAAGTAGACCTCGTGACTTAAAAGGGACAAAGGCCAAATTAATTTGACCGAAATTTAACGAGGGGGTCTACTAGTCCAAATTTGCACCCGGTCCGAAAACCCAAACTTTTTCATTATCCCCGACAATCTCGATACGGCAACCTTGAATATCGACACACCGTCAATTTATTGCGTCCTGAAACACCGAAAATCGATCGCAAAGTTCGGGGTCCAAATAACGACGAAATTCGATCGAAAGTGCGATTCTAGCGAAATCTCTAGTTTAAAATAATAACCGGGAGTGATGGGTTCAGGCGAGATTTTACCATAAAGCGCATCGACAAATTATCGTTTTATAAACCCCAAAATGGACCGAAAATCCGGAATGTTACAATTCTCCCCCCTTACAAAAATTTCGTCCTCGAAATTTACAATCCCAACTCGACTACTCAAATAAATGGGGGTATTGGTGTCGCATCACTTCCTCGCTTTCCCAAGTGGCACCTTCCGTCCCGTGATGTTCTCACATGACTTTGACCAACGAGATCGTCTTGTTTCTCAACACTTGCTTCTTCCCATCTTCAATTCTTTTGACCGCTTTTTTTTTTTTTTTTTCCACGTATGACACTCTGTCGTCGTCCACGTCTATTACTTCATGATTGAGCATGTGAGTCGGATCCGGTTCGTACTTCCTCAACATCGACACGTGGAAGATGTTATGAACCGATGACAAATTTGGGGACAAGGCTAGGCAATAGGCCAACGTTCCAATCCTTTCCAAAATCTCAAGCGGGCCTATGTATCTTGGACTCAATTTTCCTTTCTTGCCAAACCGAGACAGTCCTCTCATTGGCGAGACCTTGAGAAATACATAGTCGCCAACTTGAAACTCCAACGGTATGCGCCTTGGTCCGCGTAACTTTTCGGCGACGACTGGGCTGTCCTCAACCTTTCCCGAATAATCTTTACCGTTTCCACCCATTTGTTAAACCAACTCACGGACCCGTTATACTTCCTTTTCCTACTTCAACTCAATACAAGGGCGTTTTACATGCTTTGCCATAAAAAAGTGCCTCAAACGGGCCATTCAATACTCTGCTTGGAAGCTGTTATTATAAGCAACCTCGGCCAAATGCAATCGCTCTTCCCACTTGTCTTGAAAATCCAGTACACACGCTCTCAAAGATATCCTCCAGTTCGAATAGTCCTCTCGGTGGCCATCTGCTTTCGTGGATGATAGGCTGTACTGAATTGTAACTTAGTCCCCATGGCGATTGCGAGACTTCTCCAAAAATTTGCGATAAATCACGGGATCACGGTCCGGTAATTGATATTGGTACTCCATGAAGACGAACTATCCGTCGGACGTATAATTCTGCCAACCTTTCTAGCTCGAAGTCCTTTCGCACTGCCAGGAAGTGCGCCGACTTGGTCAGTCTGTCCACTATCACCCAAATAGAGTCGTGCCCTCTCTGGCTTCTTGGCAGTCCCGTTACAAAATCCATTGTGATGTGTTCCCACTTCCATTCTGGAATTTCCAACGGCTGTAACATCCCACCAGGTTTTGCGGTCTTTGCGCCTTTACTTGTTGACACGTCAAACACTTAGCCACGTGCTTGGCCACATCCACTTGATTACTTTTATCCTCCTTCTATTCTACCAGAAATGTTGCCGCAAGTCCTGACACACCTTAGCGCTATTCGGGTGGATAATATACTTACTGCGGAATTCTCTATTCAAATTTTTCCTCCTCGAGTTTCGCCTCTTCGGGTAAACACAATCATTCCTTAGACCTCAAGATTTCTATCCCCAAATACCGGGAAATCCGACTTCCACTGATCGGTATCCATCTCAATGAGCCTCGTGATCCATAGATTGCCATTCCTTATTCTGGGCTTAGATTTCCAAACTAATCCTCAAGGCGGTCAACAGATTCAACATCCAGTTCACCTTAAATTTCAACTTCCGAGTTCCTGAGCCTATCCGACAAGGCTCACTCTCTAACCATCATATGCGCCATCACTGGCTCACGGCTTAACACATCTATTACTCGTCCAGCCCTATCATGGCCACACCAGTCATCGTAATCAATTCTTCGTCGTGCATCGGATAAGTCCTCTCATACGACCTCAAATGGCGTGACGCATACGCTACAACTCTACCATGTTGCATCAACCCACACTCAAGTCTTCTTAATGAAGCGTCACTATAGACCTCGAATCGTCCGGTTCAGGTTAAACATTCAATAGGGGTCATTATCAGCCCCACGCTTCAGCTCTTGGAAACTCCAATCACAGTGATCATTCCATTCAAACGAATTTCCTTCCCAGTCAGTTATGCCCGTAGCACGGCTATCAACGAGAATCTTCTTCAAAACGTCGATATTCACCAACCAAATCTAAGACACTACTAACCTCCGTTATTGGCATCAATCTTGACCACTTAGTCATCACCTCGACCTTAGTTGAGTTCACTGTAATTCCATTCCCCTAGATTATAAGTCCAAGGAACGTTATTCTACTGAGCCAAAATTCGCACTTGCCATACTTGGCGTGGAGTGCATATTCTCCCAAGATTCGCAACTCATCAGTCAGACTTGCTTCTTGCTTCTAGACTCCTTGAGTTTCCCAATACATTGTCCACGAAAAATCCATTACGAGCTAATCATCTAATTCTTGAAACACTTTCGGTTCATAAGGTCCATGTAGCGGCGAGGCATCCCTTAGACCAATGGGCGTCACTATGAACGCATAGTGCCCATACCTCGTCTGTTAAGCAGTCGTAATCACATCCTCTTTTTCATATCCTTAACGAAAAATTTCCCGTTCATAATACCATCTTAGGGACATCCTCTTTCTGAATTCTTTGCTGGTTACATCCGTCCATAATTCAACCTTAGAGGACATTAAAGTTCCTTGTAATTTATCGAACAAACTATCGATCCTCAGTAATGGGTACTCATTCCTTTTTGTCACCTGGTTCTGCTGTCAATAAACCATATACAACCTCGATGTATTGCCCTTTCTCATCATACCCAATACAGGAACTCCCCATGGAGTACACTAGGGCGGATAAAATTTATCCACAAGTCCTTACATCTGGACCTTTAATCCCTTTAATTCCCAACAAGGACAATCGATACTACCTCCTCGAAATTAGTTCCACTCGAGGCCAATTCTTTCACGATTCCACTTCATGTCCCAGTGGCAGCCCCGAAATTTCTAAGGAAAAACCTCGGAAAGTTATCCGGTTTTAGTTCAGTCACGATCGTGTCAACCACGCCCACTAAGCGTCCTTCACAAACTTTATTTGCCATCTAATCATCTCAAGCTCGGGCATCCAAGGAATCGAGATTCCCCTTGACTCCCTTTGAACTCCAAACCTCAAATGTCCATTCGGACTAAATTGGATTACTCTATTGTCGAGTTCATTACAGCCTACGCTTACGAATCACTCCGTATAAATTTTCCACGACAAAATTGTACAAGACCAATCTTCGCCAAGTCGGCACTCCTTTCTCTACTATCAAATACTTGTCTCGCAGATTAGGACACCTCAACGACACCATCACTTTATCATTCGAGGAATTGTCGCGCCATCGTGACTCGGCATAACAGGCTCAATTCCATTTAATTCAACTAGTGGTCCTGACTCCCACTTTCGATGCAAGCCTCAGAACGACTTGATTGACGGTTCGGCTTTCTGATATCCTTTCTAGTCAGTGGAACAAATCATCTATCTCCCCGTCATCTGCTTCTTCCAGAGGCGGTGGTTATCCTTATTTTAAGCAAATCACTATCCAGGAGTAGTTGCACTTTCCAACTGCTCTCGCTCTATCACTTGGACTCCTTCATACACTCTCCCATCATTCTTAATGTTCAGCGAGATCAGTAGGTTTCAGATATCCGACTCCAGTCCATTTTGGAATTTCCGTACCCTGTCCTGTGGATTCCCACAAGCCAAACGGACTCCGTTTCATATCGTTCCATAGTCATCCGCTCTCGGCAAAATAGTATACATTCCGCCAATTTCCTCCCTTAAGCATTCGCCCGGAAAACACTTCCCATAAAAATTCTCAATAAACATAGCCCAAGTCCGGGCTGTACTCATCGGGAATATCCTATCCCTGGCGGTCTTCCACCAATTCTTTTCATCCTTCTGCAGTTAATACACTGCCAATGTTACTTTCTCAGCCTCGGTGTACCCCGATATGTCAAAGGCTTTCTCAACTTTCATTGCCAATCTCGGTGCAGCCTCGGGGTCACCCTTACTATTGAACTTAAGAAAGTTCAACTCGAGAAATCATTCCACCAATTAATGCACTCGCCTAATGGCCACTACCCGAATTTGGCATAACTGGCATTATTCCCATTCATAGCGATAATCAACGCAACCTCAAGCAACTTAGGCAATGACTCTCCTTTCCCGAGCTTGCCCTGCCCACACATTTCCCCTTTCTTAAAGAGCCCGAGTTACAACCTCTAATCTTAGGTTTCCGCCTCATGGCCCATTTCACTCGATTGCTCTTGGGTTTCCTTACCCCTTATCTTATCATTCATAATCGCCTCACTATTCAACTACCCGTTATAACCCCTAAGGGATCGTGAGACTTAAACCAATCTAACCTGCCCAAGGTCCCAGGCAGTATCACAATAATACCAAGCAATCACTCAAAGATGCGATTAAGCGTGAAATAAAGCATGTCCAAATACAACACGTGTACTAACCCCGAGTCCCGACGACCTGCACTTCACGGTCAATTACGCAACCAATCAATCAAGATAACGCATACCAGAGGTACACTTAGCACACGAGGTCAACCTATTGACTACCCAAGGTCATCGCTCCTTATCACCTGTGCTCGACCTAATTGATCGAGCTGACCTTGCTCGATACCAAATCAACGGGATGTCACGCCCGCACTTCCCGATGCGCCCACATCCCTCGCAGAGGTCGATTTGTGTGCGACGTCCCAGGGACGCGTCGACCCAACACCCAACACAGTAGATAAACAGACATGCGGAAGCAATTAAAACCACCCGTACATAAATCAATACATGACCAAGGGTATTCCCCAAAATCAACACTTGTACTAATACCGAATTCATTTACAAAGTACCGATGACACAGCCCAAATACCACAAATCAAAATGATTCAAGGCCACTACGACTAGCTAGGGCTCTTCCCCAAAATGCAAATAAATACCGCCTCTTCAAGGTCGGGATCCGAAAATGTCGGTTTTACAACAACCGTGAGAATAAATCTCGTGAGTAATTCCCTAAACCTAAACTAGGCTAACATGCACCTCCCGACAAGTACTATACAGACAACATACACATAAACCGACTCAGGCCCCCGGGCCTAAATCTAATCTCACTAGACCCCCGCAGTTAGGCGTCAAATCAACAAAAAAAAAAAAAACAGCCACGCGCAGAATATAAACACAAGACATACACGTGCATTTCTATGTCACCACGCATGCTATGCATATGCTAGTGCTCGCACTCATACTCATGCCTCATCAATGCAATATCGCACACTCTGCACACTAGCACTCAGCCATTTCTCAATTTCTTCTCCGAGCCAGCGTTAAACGATCAGGTCCCGCTGTGAAACGATCAGGTCCACACCGCACACTTGCCCAATTTATTATTATTATTATTACGACTGAGTCATCACCTTTTCACGGCCCGGTGCGCCTAGCCTCGCTTCAAAGTGCATGAGGCGCAGCAACCGATCTGGCCCAAAGGTCTCTAGCCCGCTTCAAAGTGCATGAGGCGCAACATCGTTCTCCTTGCGAACCGCAGCCTGCTCCAAAGTGCATGAGGATGGTCGCCCCGGACGCATCGGGCATCGCCCCGCTTCCAAAGTGCATGAGGACGGTATCGACCCAAAGGTCACGACCGTAGGTCCTTAGGTGATCACACAACTCATTATTATCCGGACCCCGCGTAACACGCATCGGGGCATTTTAAGTGATCACTACGCACACATCATTCGGCACGCCCATATATGCACATGTCGTGCCAATGCGTGAGATGCACATTCATGGTTATTCATTCACACTTGGGCATTCACATGCGCAAATCACAATGTAACAAGCTCAACTTGCACCGCGCATATTCAATTCCATAACCTCGACATGCCCACTCGCACAATCAATTTCAATTCAACCATGGCATCAACTTAACACGCAATTCATGCACAAAATTCACACAACCAAGTCAGCGAGCATTCGCGCACTCGAGGCCCATCAAACTGATCCATTTCTAGTCCCGCTTAGACACGTGGCGGACACAATCAAATGGACCACAACCGAGGCTCAATTAGTCAGTCAATTACACTAATCGACCAATCCCAAAGAATTGCACAATTTAAACCCCAAAATAATCGCGCCTTTATCCAATCGAGTCCCGATAGGGGGTCTCCAAACAATTTAATCCGGGCCTATCAATATCTTCAAAATATTCCATTAAAATCTCCCAAATTATCATCCAAGTCCGCCACCACTAGACCAAATACCATGCTCATCATAGTCCACATAATAACCCGAACATCCCCAAAATCGGGCCCATTTAACTTAATTGTCCAGCCCATTTATCGCGCCTCTCGGGTCACTATTCCTCCACTAATTTATCATAA
>JAMXDD010000077.1:0-87015 GCA_024733475.1 Syzygium grande
ATGCTTTGTACTCATAATTGCAAGACTTTTCTAGAAAATGAACAAAATTTTTGAAAATTTCAAGTAATGAGCTTTCCATGAACATGAATATTGAGTCATTTGGATGAAAAAAGAAATGAGGGATCAAAGTTTAGACAAATAAATATATAAATAAAATAAATGATTCTTCATAGAAAGGGAAAATCGGTGTCGGGTGGTGGCATGCCTAATAAGAGTGTGTCGCTTGGCGCTTGTAGCCTAAGTCTCTGTCCCGCGCTGGTTCTTTATTGCCTAGAGGCCCAAGTCTGCTAAGGAGTGAGTTTGAGACCCATGTGCAATATCTCTACGACGCTCTAAAAATGGCCCAATGGCCTTGCGTAAGGCCAGAGATCCCTTGAGCTTTTGATTTGTCCATGTAAAGGGGTCCAAACATTTATTTCTTCAAGGTAACTTTCAGTTTGAAGATGACAAAATATTTTATGAGAGCTAATATGTGTATTGAATGTGCGGACGAAACATCCTCTACAAATATAAGTTTATATGCAGGTGATGTTTACAGCACGAAGGACTTCCTCGCTCTGCATATGGGAAAAGAAGATACTGAGTGGAAAGTGTTAGATTTGAAAGAATCTTTTGATGTTGGTGAACAAGGGAGGGACATGGGATCATCGAGATGCTTGGACAGACCAAATAGAAGGAGAACAATTTGGGCAACATGAATACATTAATATGCTTGGAAGGATCTTAGTGTAGAAGGTGAACAAATCGAGTTTAGGAGAAACTGCCAAGTTTAGATGGACCACGCTATACTCAAAGTACTAGAAAGCGGAGATTGAGCTCTAAATTGATTTGATTCAAATTCAAATTAGTGCTCTTTGTAGCCAAGGAATCCACAGAGAGACTTTGTGTAAAAGTTAGATGGGGTTGCCATTTTTGACTAAGTAGAGGGAGTGTCAAGCAAGTTTGTAGAAGCATTTTGATTTATTTCAGGCAAAGTTCACTAATTAACTTCAGATAAACGTTTTGAGTGAAGAACAACCAAGGCCATTTTGGACCTAGGCCAGGCTGGGCCCACTCTAGGCCTTCGCTAGCACCAAGGGGGGTTGCCAACCACTAGGAAGTCACTAGCTAAGGGGCCACTAGCCCTTGTAACTGCCACGTGGTAGGCTCCGGTAGGACCAATGCATGTCATTCCATATTTATTTAAGCAATGAATAATACATACATGTTTGCACATGTCGTGAAATTAGTTAGTTGCATGCCGTTACATCGCGAACATGTTTCGCATCGAAATTATTGATTCACCCGAACTTGCATTTTATGCCATTGGATTATGCCTTTGATGTTTGGATACGTACTAGATTCTTCCTCGTAATTTGATTTGCATGTCATTTTGCACCTATTAGAATATGTATGTTTGGTTCAATATCTTGATAGATTTGCTTTTTTTTTTTTAGAATCGTATGCATCGGATTCGTGCATGTTGTTACAATTGAATTCACTTCTGTTATTGGAATCGTATGCATTGGATTCATTGCATGCTGATTGGGTTCGCTTTTTGTATAGATCCGTCCATGTTTGTTTGATTCAAATGCATTGGACTCATTTATTGCAATTTTTCTTAGAAGAACAAGGATCACACATAACACGATCAGTCAAGCCCTTACACTAAAAAACCGGATTTTTGCCACGAAAATTTATAATGAAAAAATTTTTCGTCATAAAATTTGCGACAAATTTTCCAACGAAAAGTAAAATTCGTTGGAAATTTCCAACGAAAAATTTTTCGTCGCAAAATTCGTTGGAAATTTCCAACGAAATTTTGCGACGAATTCAAAAAAACCCAGTATTAGTCGGCATTTTTTATATTCGTTGGAAAATTCGTTGGAAATTTCCAACAATTTCAATTTTCCGGGAATTTTTTTCAGTGTGTACTATTTTCGTTGAAAAATTCGTTGGAAATTTCCAATGAATTTTTTTTTTGTTGGAAATTTCAACAAATTCAAAAAATGGTCTTGTTCGGCATTTTTTATATACGTTGGAAAATTCGTTGGAAATTTCCTACGAATTTTCCAACAAATTTCAATTTTCCGGGGAATTTTTTTAGTGTGTACTATTTTCGTTGGAAAATTCATTGGAAATTTCAACGAATTTTTCAACGAAATTTAAAAAAAAAAAATCGGTCTTGTTTGGCATTTTTATATTCGTTGGAAATTTCCAAAGAAGTTTCCAGCAATTTCAATTTTCCGGGAATTTTTTAGTGTGTACTATTTTTCGTTGAAAAATTCGTTGGAAATTTCCAACGAATTTTTATGAATTAATCAAAAAAATCGGTCTTGTTTAGCATTTTTATATTCGTTGGAAAATTCGTTGGAAATTTCAAAGCAAATTTTCCAACGAATTTCAATTTTTCGGGAATTTTTTCAGTGTGTACTATTTTTGTTGGAAAATTCGTTTGGAAATTTCATGACAATTCAAAAAAATCGGTCTTGTTAAATTATTTTTGATATTTGTTGGAAAATTCGTTGGAAATTTCCACCAATTTTCCAGCAATTTCAATTTTTAAAATTTTTCAGTGTGTACAATTTTCATTGGAAAATTCGTTGGAAATTTCAACGAAAAAAGAATTAGTTGAAATTTCGTGAATTTTTAAAAATTGTACACACTGAAAAATTAGTAATATTCGCGGGATTTTTGAATTTGAATCACTCTCTCTCTCTCTCTCTCTTCTATCTGTCGCGTCCCTCACCTTCTTCACCACACACGTACACCGCAAAAAGGCGAGAAGCGAAGAAAGCGAGAGGAGGCGGACGGGAAGATGGCGACCCTCACGCGGGCATCCTCCACAAGCTCCTCCGGTCCATGAACTCCTCCAGCCTTTCGCGTCGCGGCGGCCACCGCTCGCCCTCCTCTGGGTCGTCGGCATCGTCATACCCCTCGCCGCCCCGATGACCTCGGCCCAACCCACGGCTTCTTCCTCCACCTCTCCGACTCCCTCCACTCCACCCTCGTCTCCCTCTCCAACCCCATGGCCTTGACCTCATCCTCTCCAACCACCTCCAGCTCGGCCCGCCGTCCCACGTCGACCGCCTCCTCCACCGCCCCGACTCCCCGTCCCCGCGCCTCGGCCTCCGCCCCCTCCCGGCCGCCACCCCTTCCCTCGGCTCCCCCAGGCCCCTCGTCGCCCTCCTCTCCCCTCCTTTTCTCGACCGCCTCCTCTCGCCAACCCGGAGGCTGGGCCCTCGCCGGCCGACAGGCTCGGCTCGCCCGGATCTGGGCGAAGGCTCGGCCCAGCCGGCGGCAGGCTGGCCCTCGCCATGGCCGGCGAGCTCGAGCTGCCCGGATCTGGGCGACCTCGAGCTTGCCCAAATCTGGGCGACCTCGGCCCCGCGGCCCCGAGGCGATTTTCAAAAAAAACAAAAAAAAAAATTTCGTTGAAAAAAAATTTTCATGATTTTCGACCAAAAAAAAAACTTGTAATTTTTTAAAGAAAAATTTTTCGTTGAAAAAAAAATTTCCACGATTTTTCAACCAAAAAAAAATATTTGTAATTTTTCCAACGAAAAATTTTTCGTTGGAAAAAAAATTTCTACGATTTTTTCGAAAAAAAAAAATTTTGTAATTTTTCCAACGAATTTAGCTACTGAGTTTTCCAAAACTAATTTTCTAACGAAATAAAATTTGTCGCAAATTTCCAACGAAAATTGAAACTTTTGTTGGAAAAATTTCCGACGACCTATTAACTACCTAAACAAATTTTTTTTTCGTTTGGAAAATTCGTTGAAATTGTTTTCCAACGAATTTTTCCAAATTTTTCGTTGGAAATTTCGTCGGAAAAAATCAATTTTTTGTAGTGTTATTCATTCTGTGACAAGGTGATTTCACCTGAGAGTGAGTAGCAAAGTTTTTTAATGTTCTAAACATAAAAAAGAGAACTATACGTGTATTACGTGAAGAAATCTCATGACAGAAGAATGTGGTATCAAAATGGCGATGTGGAAGGTGCTAACCCTTTTCGCACATTGTCAAATCCTCGGACCTTCAATTTTTATCATTTCTTTATACTCTAGTTGACTTTTATGCTCTTAATCAATCTAAAAAATTGATTGGTGGCAACTCTTATAACAATTTAAGAATTTGGATCACGGTGGCTTACCTCGACCTAGGAAGGGAAGAACATAGATGTTTATTGGATTTCTACTCTAAAAATGTTTACTTCTTTTTGAAAAATCCACGAGGGACACGCTTATAGTGATTATGTCATATGTTTTATAAATATTTTGGTTTCATGTTCATTGAATTTGTCAGGTCATTAGAGGAGGCATGTCTAATTGATGGATAGACTTTATGCTAAAAAGTGATGATATTCACGATGAGGCCATGATCCAAAGTCTGATGCTTATGGTAGTGCAACAGTATAGCTTTTGATTTTTTTCATAATTAGACGAGTTCCACCACAAAAAAATTGACTGACAAAATTGTATTATCAGTTTTGAACGGCGATTATGACAAACTTTTTAATGTATAAATCAAGGCTTTTGTTTAACTTTAATAAGTGTTTTCTATATTAAAAAATTCGATAGATGAGATTAAAAATTTTAAATTGCTCGAGATACAGTCGACACTTATCCCGATGTGAAGAACAAGGTGAAGTCTCGGTATATCATTCGATTTTTTTTGCTAAAACTCGCAATATTTGCATGAAAGATTCTTAGTTTGTCTAAATCATTTTCACAATTTAGTAGAAGTTAATTTTGTCTTATTTAAGGAAATTGTTTTGAGAATCCGTGCAAGGCATGAGCTTACGTGTAGTTTCACTTCATTTTGCCTGGAGGCGTTAACTTGCAAATTTCATCACTACATGTAATGGTGTTTCAACTCTAGTGTGGCAAATGAAGTAGCAGTACCTAGAAAGGACTAAAGCTTTTAACTTTTCTCTTTGCTTAACCATACATGATGAATAAAATCGTCAAAAGATTTAGGACTAAATTGACCAAATCGAAAAAATTAGGATCGAATTGGCTGCGGTATAATGGGTCTAGGACTTTTTGGACAATTATCCTTGGATATCAACTATAGTGCATAGTCATTCCTTACATTTAAGCAGTAATTTATTTTGTCATTTTTTTTTATTTACTTGGACACCCACCTCAATTCGGAAAAATTAGTTGGACACCCCCTTAATTCGCAAAATTTACTCGGACACCCCTTGCATTTTCAAAATGCACTCTGCCCTTTGTCAATTCTTAGGTTAAAAAAAAATTGATCGAAATTGAGCAATCTAAATTAGCTTTTTCGAATTGTCGTTGGATCAATAAATTTGACTTTGGAATCAATAAAACTCCAAATAATCAAGCAAGAGACACGAAAACAGGGTGGAGTTTAAATGACCCTACCTTCTTGATTAGAAGCACACATATTTCTCTTGTGTTCAAAAATGATTTCGCATTTTTTGCGTATTTGAACATCATCGTTCATCGTTCAATGCCAAATGCGTAAGCCCTAACTTAAAAATCTTCTTCCACGCTTAACTCCCAGTTGAGCATCATTCATCGCACGGTTATGTCTAAATCGGTATAGAAGTACTTCCCACGGAGAAGCTGATGAAGGAGGAATCTAACGTGGTTTAAGAAGCATGAGAAGCATGCATTGTAAAATCCTCTTGAGTAGTTGCTTATAATCTAACTTGGTTTTAGAGCCTCACGGACAAAAACTAAGCTGCTTCCCCTCTCTCTCTTTACAAATAAAAGCTCCTTATTAAGGTCAGACCCAGGAGGACTACAACAAGACTAGTTTACAATACACGAATGCTAGGTAATTTTACTTTTGCAAAAGAAATTGGTGCATTAACTGATGCTAGTAAAGTATAAGCAATCCTTTAAATAAGTTGGTCGCATTGAACAGCCAACAAAGTGTGGTTTACCATATCAATATACTGAGCAGGGTGTAATCACAATTTTAATTTAAATGAATGTGAGACTTTTGATGTTTAAGAATGTCATCATGTCATATCATATTGTTGGCACCTATTTTTAATTTAATTTTTTCAAAATTAATTATGCAAAAAATTAGGGGTTAATATCTTTAATTCCTAAAAAAAAAAAAAAATATTTAATTGCATTGCATATAGACGATAGGTAAATTTGCATTAATAGGTCTATTAGATCATATTTATTTTTATTTTCAAAAAAATAATAAAAAAAATCGGATCGGGCCGGGTCGACCCGGCCCTCACCTTCTCCCCTCGCAGGCCCAGCCTGCTTTTTCCCTCTCTTCTGAAAAAGAGCGAGCTGGGCCTGGCCCAGCTGCTCCCCTCTCTTCCTCCTTCCTTCCCCTTGTAGTCGACCGCCACCTGCGACAAAAGTGGATAACCCGCTCCACCGCGCAAAAGTCAAGGAAGGAGGGTAGGCCGGTGCAGCGCCTTAAATGGACGACATTCAGGACAGGGGCCAGAGGAGAAAAACAGGAGGGGTTCGGTTCTTGGAAGGACCGAGAGAGAGACAGGGAGACAAGGATGGACCCAGAGAGACCGAGAAGAAGGGAGCGAGCTCCTCGGGCGAATGCAGCACCTCCGCCGTGACCAACGGCCACTGGACCTCGCCTCCAAGCCGTCGCCGCAAGTCCCCTGTCATTGCCCTGTTTTCCTTGTCTCGGCTGAACGGGGTCGAGACTCGCCGACGCTCGCTTTCACTCGGTTTCGAGCATCGGCCGGCCTTCCTCAGTCAACTTGGTGTGTCTTTGCCTTGTCCGTGTTTTTGTCGGCATCGATTTGAACCCTAATCGGCCATGTCTTGCTTGTCCGGTCGGCGCCCGCCGGGTGTTTGATAAAATACTTGATTCAGATCTAAAGGCGGGGCATAGGTGGCGACCGTGGTGGTCAACCATGGCTCGCCGCGCTCCCGGGTGTGGCCAAACAATGGTCAAGGCGACACCGGAGCAGGTGTCTCGGCCGTTTCCAACAAAGCGCGGAGCAGAGGCCACTGAACAGAGGTCATAGTCGGGTCTGCAGAAAGTCAGAGCGTCGGAGGAGCTGGGTCGCGGAGCGTGAGCCTAGTCGGAGCGGGGCCAGACGTGCGGTCCGGTCGGAACGGAGTCCGTCGCTGACCGGACTCAGGCCAAAGTGATGCCAGAGTAGATGCGGCCAGGTCGAGACAAATGTCTCGGTCATTTCCGTTGAGGCCGCGGAGCAGAGAGCCAGAGCGTCGCAGGGCTTCGGTCGGGTCGGCTGAGGTGGGGCTGGGGTCAACTTGCAAATTCCATTACCACTAATGATGGTTTTTCAACTTTAATGCGGCTCTTCAGCAAATTGCCTGGGGATCGCACGAACCCCAAGCAACCCCCACACCGGCATCCGTCCAACTCCTTCGAGGCTTCGAGCCACGACGGAGTCCGGACAGCTCCAGAGATTGAAGATGAACAGTCTTGAGGGCAAGACTGGAATAATTAAATATAAGTGGGAACAATTTTTACAAGAAAAGAAAATTCATTAACCATGGAATCTACCTTCCGGAAATGTTGAAAGCCAAGACGTGCTTCACCAATCCTGGCATTTCCCCAAAATGGTTTGCAAAATTTTTGACAAACGACCTAACTTTTTTTAAAGAGACTTTAGATATCAAAGTTCCTTGAAAAAGCTAAATCAAACGTGCCCATAAAGGACTAAAGCTTTTCACTTGTCTCTTTGCTTAATTATTCATCATGACTCTTCTCTATTATAGTGCATAGTCGTTGCTTGCATTTAAGCAATTAATATTTTACGTCCTTTTTTTTTAATTGCTTGTTCTTATAAGTGTACAGTAATCAGAGACGAATAGAGCAAGTGTGTTGGGCAGCCAAACATACTGTCCGATATTAAATAAATAGTAACAATATTTAACGAACTTATTTTTTCTAAAAAAGAAAAGCGAATATTAACAATATTTAAATATGATATTAGCTCTTAATTCTTTAACATTGAGACATAAATTAGAATTCGTTTCTTAAAGATCCCTTTATGCATCTGATCCTCTTTGCCCGTTGTGTTGCCGTGTCTTGGAATCTCCTGAACACCTCCTCCTCCTATGTGAAAAGCAATCGCGCAAGAGCTATGCATGTGCGAGATCTAAGGATGATATAACATTTGTGTTGGGCCAAAAGCAAACTATCAGTTCTTTGCTGAGCTTCCTATCTTTCGACAAAAAACTGATTCCCAGTTCTCTCTGCATCCAAAAGACAATTAGAAGGGATCAAGCATGAGAGTTCACGTTCAGAGGACGCTCCGGATGTTTTCATGGGTCCAAGTCTGAAAATACTCGGTCCCAAAGCCATATATTCTTTGACAAGTCTGTCATTCCCTTTGGCCAAAATATACACTGGTGTTGGAAGGAATAGCGAACAAAGGTCATCCGCACGAATCAAAACATGATTCGGTGAAAGTGCATCGGCCGGAGCAAATGATACGGAGTGACTAGGTATAGAGCAGCCATAGTAAACAGCTGCTGCTAACAGACCGCAAGTACTTGCAGGTTGGATATGGTAAACTTCGCAGTCTAGGAGCATCCCAGCAATAAGAATGATTTTCAGACCTGAGGACAATGAGAGCACAATAAGGGGTCTAATAGTTCGTGAAAATGTCGACCAAGCTAAGTAACAAGTTCATTTATATAGGTAAGATGTAGAAGTATCCAGAAGTAACTGCTGAGTTTATAGGAACGGGGAAGCGAACACGAGTCTATGTGTTTGACAAATAGAATTTTACAGTTTTCCACAATGGTCGAGTTCTTCAGCACTAGCCTAGCCTCAAAGGTAACAACTGAGACATCAAAGAGTAGAGACACTGCTTGATAAAAATGTAAATGCTGCTATATTACAAAGTCCAGGTGATGCAGCTACAGAATGCAATAGACCCGCCCTCAGCCATGAAAACATCATCCCAATTTTCCAGGTGACTGGAGAATACAATCCTGGAAATTATGTCCTGGATACAGTTATGACATCAAGCAATCCACAGCAATTCATCCACTAAGTCCTTTGCGCCACCCTTGGAGTCATTGCTACCTCATGCCACGGAGCAAGCTCAATAAAGTAATTAAGCAGATTCCATTTCTGATGCTTAAATTCAAAATAATCATAAATTTGGAGGCCACAATTGATCAAAAACAAGTGAAATACCGGCTGCTCTGCCGAATTCGCCATGGGCAACCTCTTGCTCTCTCCATTGCACGATTCCTTCGCAGACTTGAGCCTCTCGATGTAGATACTCGCGTTCTCCAACCCTTCCTCGGTTTCCTCTTCTTTGACAACCTTTACTATAAAAAAACTTCTAGACTTTAACTTGGTTCCTTGGCCATCAGTTTCATCGCCAACAGCTTCCTCAACATCCCTCTGATCGATCTGTAACACATCTCCAGCTTCCACTTCCTCAACAGTTTGAACAACTGCATTTCACCCTAGAGGCTCGTTCATAGATGTTGAACGGAGGAGACGGCGATTCTCCACAATTTAAGTCCTCATTGCCTCATTCAATGAGGGAGGGTGGTCCTCAGATATTGGGGAGTTAATCTGGAAACCGCCATCACTGTCCTTCTTGTTTTCACTTATCATATCACCATTTTCTAATCCCAAAAGAACCCAGAGAAAAGGAAATGAATCAGTAAAAGAAATCACCGAATATCTAACCCCCAAACTAAAACAAAAAAAAATATACTCATCCATACGGGTTTAAAAGGTTGCGAGTTAAATTAAGATTGGAAATTTTTGAAGGATAAGCCATCAGATTAACCACACACAGCCAAATGAACAAAGATCTAGCGAAACCAAACGACATTGACAAGTATTCACCAAACAAAATTGACAGAAAAGATAAGGTTTATGAAACTTTCCATAAACCTCCATTTATTTTCATGGTCATGTGTTGCAATATTCAAAGTGCAACAACGTACAGAATCACTACAAACCCACATTCACCAGTAACAAGCATAAGGAATCATAAACCTTCAGTAGCTTTAGTTGTCAATTGTCGTATGTCACAATTTCATAGTAAAGCTATGTAGATACAAAACCAGCAACAAAAGCAAGTTCAGAAATTGACCTAATGCATGCCTCAGGAATGCAATGACAGTATTGAGCCACAGCCTCCAAATTTATCGTTTGCACAGCCATATATATCTCCTTTATACCTAAAAATTGGTAAGAGTCATCTAATCATATGAATAAACAAATTCTAGTAAAGTTTAGTTTTGTGTCAGTATGATCAACAGATGTACTAATGATCGATAATGATGCTGCAAACATTATGCATATTTCATGTCACATACAGTGAGCATACTGAAAACTTCTGCAGCTGAAAATCCAGTCCTCTTCCACTGTTCAAGTAGAACATCAAGAGCTTCCATCGCTCCATGTCTTCTTGCCTATGAAAGCGCAAGGAGAAAAAACAGAGCAAAAATATCAAATTAAGCAGCATTTTCAGAGAGACAGTTGCTCTTAATGTAGTTTCAACATAAATTTAGGAAATCCATTTCATGAGAAATGTTTTCTCCTTCAAGTTAACTGATTGAGAATATACATAAGATTGATTCGGGCATACTACGTGAATTCAAGAAGATACTCGATTCACTTGTAAAAAGAGGCTTCTTATTAGATTAGCCACCTCCAACTTTTCTAATAGTATTTTCATATATATATATATATTTACATATATATCCCTGTAGCAAGGTGTCTTTATTTTTCTATTATATTATAAACGGGCCACATATTTCGTATCAACTATTTTTCACCACATATCTATTAATGTGACAGCAATAGAATATTAGATAAGAGATGTCTACTAGAAACCCAGCTTAAAGTATTTGTGCAAATGTCATCATTGTAAGAAGAAATGTGGCCAAGGAGCAGGTTCTTAGATCTTGAAAGGCAATACAATGCTCACAATGCATTTTCATACCAAAAAAGCATATCAAAAGTCTAGCCACCATACAGCCTAAGAAAATATCATCAGGAACTTTCCCCTAAGCAGATAAAGAACGTAATATGGTTCCAAACAAAGCACAGTGGAAAATGAAAAATGTAAAACAATGTCTATAATAATGCAAGATTATTGTTATTGTTAGCGGTAGACATATTTTATAAACGAATGATAGGAACCAAACCCTTTACAGCCTAATAATGTATGGAAAATTCCACTTATTAACAGATTTGTTCAGATATATCGTTTTATCATCCAGTAAAGAAACAACTGAGGGAGAAACATGAAATGATCAACGATAAACTACAAGGGGATAACAAAGTGCTGTTGGCCAAAATTTATAGAAGGGGGAGGCGAAGCAATGATAAACACACATTTGGCGTCTCATTAGTCTGGTTTCTTCCTGCCGCAATAATGTTCCCATCCTTAGAAATCACACAGCTAGTCAGTCAAAGTACAATATAAACAAAGTACAATCTATGATCCTTCAATAATTAAAATTGAAATACTAATCACCTGAATTAGAAAATAAATTATCATATAGAAATGCACCTTGTTACCCAACTGGAACTTCAAGGCAGTCCAGAGCAAGCTTTGGCTTATATAAGAAAAGCAATTCTTAGGAGAAAAAAATATGAGTACAAGAGTCGGAAATTCTCTCAAGCAGGCATGCATGCATGCAGGCAGGCAATTCAAGAGGAAATCTGCATCAAGTTGCTACCAGTAGAAATATTTCAACATCAATATGCAGCTACAGATGGAATGAATGCATGTCTCATTGCTATATGATCAAGATCTTGTAGGTCTTGCATAATATACCGGTCATTAACTTCAAGCAATGATTATCACCACATACTCATCTTGTGATTCAGATGCAAAACCCACGTAACTTTTAAGCTGATTTGGCTCTAACAACACTAAAGCAAGAACAGCAACTAATTTGAGAAACTACATGTTTCTCATTCCAGTGTGTCATACCATTGGTACCTCAGAAGCCTATCTTTCATTGATCAGGTTTCCCTCAAACATTCTTAGAAGTTTCCAGGAGTTATTAGCTTTTAGGTCATTTTCCTTCATAAACGCTGTGGTACATAATGACAAAAAAGAGAACTCTAAACTGTTTCCAAGGCCTTACAATTTAGAACTAACAATCAGCTTCTTGTGCTTTTCTCTCTATCGTCTTGAATAACTTATGTAAACTCCTTGTTTCTCGTGATTAATTCATTTCCATATCTACAGTCCACAGGGCAAAAGAAAATAACTACCTAACCAGTAATCCATGGGCACAACCAACGTTCATACTACTCTCACGCTCTAAGTAAATTTGGTTTTCAATTCTCCAAAGTTGCCAGAGTCAACAAGTGATAAAAGGACTCAGCTGTCAAGCAACCTTTACCGGTGGCTTGCCATCTCACTGCATCATCTCCATTCCTCTATGGTTTTGCCTCTTGGAGCGCCTCATAAAACATAACAGAGCCCTATCCCAGTGATCGAAGTTTCTCAGAATTCAATTCTCCTGCAAACCTATCACCCACAGCATATCTGTATGATAATTACATACACATCCACATCCACATTTCCTAGACACCTCAAAAGCACCCAAATCCATCCATATCTCCCTCCCTCCCTCCCTCCCTCCCTCCCAAGTCCCAACCTGCAGCGCCCGGATTGGCTCAGTTTTTTGCCTGAAAAGGGGACTGAGCCAACCCATATACACCGTACTTCCCATTATTTCACTCTCCCTCGCTTGTTTTTTCCTTTGAACCTAGACTTCACCTACTTCTTTCAATGAATCGCCACCTACGAAAACAAAGAAAGAAAAGCTATACCTTCCAGAGATTATTGCTGATTTTGCTGCGTGTAATGTCAGACAACCAACTCACAAAGAAACACTGATTCAATGTCTCTCCAACAAATTCAACAACACATCCTTCAAGTTCCCGCACAATTGCAGCACCAAACGAATAGAATTCAAAATGCCATCACACCAACTTAATTAAAATTCGGAGGTCCACAGCTTGACAAGCCCTCCCACAAATTGAGTAGGACACCGTGCAACACCAGTGCAGGTACAGAATCTGTAATTCTCTGCTCGTTTAAGGTCCTCTCCACATCATCTCTAATACACTGTCATCATCCCTAGTATACATTCACAGAAGATGATTATCCGGTGAGATATTCAACTCAATTTTCTCTGGGGAATTTTAACGAACACCTGGCGGGCTAATCATAGCAGCCACTACAGATGAATATACCCCCCAAATTCTAGCCATCTCCATAGAATCAATCCCATTACACAAATCTAAACACCCCCCAAACATCATAAACTCAAAATCATCATATAAAAAGGCCTAAGAAACTCAGACATGTGGTGGGTTGCCGAGATCAGAACAACAGAGAAGAAGAAGAAGAAGAAGAAGAAGAAAAACCACGAAGGATTCGAGCCAAGGACGCACACCGCAGAGAGAGTCGCCCTAAGAAATGGAGACGGAAGGAGAAGACACACACCTTCAACAATTTTTGACGTTAAACACACTCTACACTTTTTTTTTTCTTGGATTAATATACCAGCAAAAATTTTAAACTATGCCTACCATAATACCGACCTTTTCCCGTGTTACTAATAATCCTTAAATTATAAACTGTGGCGAGAGTTGAGGCGTAAATCTCAGAATCGAGGTCTCGTTTACCTCGAATCTGAGGTTCCGACCCTCACATTCGAGGTTGCGAGACCTCGGGACTCGAGGCGGCAACCTCAAGCGGAGGTCGCGGAGGTTGGGGATGGTGAGGGAGATGGTCGCAAGCCCCTGTGCGGTGGACGGCAACAACGGCACAGTGATGGCCGCATAGCATTAACAGGCGGCAGCAATGGGGCATTGTACAGTGTGGACGACGCTGAGCATGTAAGAGGATCTGAGGGAAAAAATAAATAATAAGAACCATTTTAAGATTAAAAAAAATTTGTCCATTTTAAATTGAGTTGGCACTCCTATATAGCAATGTGCCTCATTCTTTTCTAAGTAAGCAAGTCACCATGTTGAGCTATATTTTGACAGTTCAAATACTCAATTGGAAAAGAAAAAGTTACGGTACTTGTACATAATAAAACGGACGGAAATTTATTGTAGTGTGATTACCCTTAAAAAAATCTGATAATAATGAAATTTTTATGTTCTTCCAAATTGATTTTATATTTGCTTTCCAATTTCAACTAGTTCCTATTGATTTATCGATGATTGTAATACATATTCCATGAAAAAAAAAGCAAGTTGAAAACAATGACGAGTGGGAAGACTATTGTTCTTGTGCTCCCAGGGTAACAAAGGTCCGTGTTCTCTCTTTGCCAAGCCAGTTACTCCTAGCGCTGCAAGCAACAACAAAAACATCAACCTCTCGCTCCCATAGTGAGTCATTCCTTCACCTGCGGCTTCCCCAACCAGAAGTGGTTGTTCGCGTCAAGTAAGAGAACTCTCATGGGAGATATTCGGAGAAACTCTCAAGCAGCACTTGCCCATGCCTTTGTCACAGAGGTTGACTATCACTGCGATTTGGGCCTATAGGTAATTCCATAGGGTATATACGCAAAAATGAAGTCAAGAGAGATATACCTCCATGAACTAGTGGAACAATAATGGAAGAAAATAAACAGTGTAAGACATATATCAAAGAACATCAACCACAGACATAGCCAAGGTTGTCGCATCTCACAATGACAATCTTCTACACGTACCTCAAAAAGCTGCAAACTAACATGCTTCTCTTTCTATTTCTTGCAGAGTAGAGGCCATGAGTGAAAATAGCTGAATCACTCTCAAGTGAAACCTCTTTATCATTTCTACACTCCAAAAGACAAAATAAATCTATATGACTATTTTGTGAAGACTTCATTGAAAGAGTGGGAGTGAAGAAAGACATCACACAGGCATACCCATATGCTATGTTATAAACATCTGATACAAGCTAGCAAGTAATGAATATTAAGAAAGCTTTATTGGGAATCAAATCACAACGTGACATGGCTCTAAAGAATGATGAGTCTAGACCTCTTGGATTTCAATCATATTCACATGTAAACTAATGACATCTCTGTTTTACCCTACATATTACAACAATACTTTCTAACGGTCAAAGAATTACAACATTCATGACCAGATGTCAAAAGAGTTAGTTCTTCAAAGTTTATACAAATAACCTCGAAACAAAACTAGTTCTTCAAATGAGGTCAGATGGAATTCATGCTTTCTAAACATATCAGCAAGATGAAAAGTAACTCAAGGGCAAGGAGTGTTAGCATTTTGTGTCAAAGTAAAACAGAAGAAGAAAAATTCTAACCAGTTTATGCAGACATTTTGGAAGACAACTCTCTAGTCTTGACATAATGTGCAAGTTTAGGGAGGCCAAAGAACATGAGTAGTCGGACAAAAAACCATAATCTTCTCTTAATGCACACCCAGCTTCTAATGTAACTTCCATTTGTGGAAAGTGTTAAGCTTGGTAAGCACAACCTGAAACCTACAGCAAGCAAACTAAGTTCAAGTATGCATCATCAGGACTATGAATTAAAATGTACTCTAAGGTCCAACTTTCGTCCATAGAATAAAGGAATCCTACAAGGTAGTGCTAGAATATTACTGGTAGAGGTATTGTGAAATTCATCTTCAATACGAACAAGACTAGTTCTCCATTGTGGTCAGGAAGACTCAGGCAATTGCGAGCCCAAGCCACATATTAGCAAGACGCGAGAAAATAGATGGCACAAGAGTTATGGATTTCAACCCCACACAACACAAAATAATCCACAGGAAAGGCAAAAGAACTCTTAGGGAGACAGACCTCTTAGGATAGTGAAAACTGCAATATGAAGAGTTGACTAATCACTATTAAAAGAAATAGTTTCCACTTCTCGTGCAATACATTAGCGAGCATTGACAACTGATCAACTGTGCTAGACCATTAAGATTTTATTGTGCTTTATGACTACCGGTTTCTAACACTAACATTGGCTTAAATTAATAAGACAAAGAACATGAGAGCACTAACTTTGGCACCACAATTAAACTAACCTCACTTGCTACTGTCGATTTGTTGAAGAGATCCAGCAAATTTGTGAGACAACATTTGGTGAAGTTGAATTTCATCCAAAGATGGAAGAAGCTTTTGTTATATCTCATAGACCTAATAAAAAAGCGAAGAGGCTCTAAGAATTTAATAGAGAGCCGGAGGAGAAGAGTTGATGGGACATTTCATAAAAGGACCAACTTTCAATTCCAATCGAAAAAAGGCAGGGCTGGAACCTTTCTTTTTGTTTGGGTGGGTTTCTTTTCTTTTCTTTTATGGGGTAACGACACAAACGATTCCTAAATTTTAGCTCAATATATAATTTAGTCCATAAATTTTTAATTTGTTCAATATAGTCCATGAACATTAAACCAATGTGCAATGTAGTCCTTAAACTTTTAATTTGTTCAAAGTCATCCCCTGAACTTTTGGTACATGTTTAATTCGGTTCCGAACTTGAATTAATGGAAAAAGACTGCTCAACTTCAGGGACTGAATTGAACATATACCAAAAGTTCAAGAATAATATTGAACAAACTAAAAGTTCGAGGATCACATTGCACATTGAATTAAAATTCAAGAATTATATTGAACAAATTAAAAGCTCATGGACTGAATTACACATTGAGCTAAAGTTCATGGACTGTTTGTATCATTTTTTCTTCTTTTTATCAAGCAGTGCTTCCTTCTCCCTGAATGTCTCAAATTCTAATAGATTTTTTTTTGGTTGAAATACAAATTCTATTAGATGGAAAGTATCTATTTCAATGCTCTCGGATTTTTCACTTGATCTAATTCTGCGGAAGGGATACCCTACGAGTGAATAGATTCTTTTTTTTCTGGTGAGACCAAAGCTGTAAGCTAAGTGACAGAAACCCTGAATGGAGCCAATGGATGGCAATGCCATCCAAAGCAAAATTTCCTCCCAGGTCATTAACTTTCCACAAGCTCATACAGCTGAGAAATACTTGAACTCCCTGACCCTCCAAAGCTAACCAAAGCTGATAAAAAAAGCCATGGATTCCACATGAATTCATTGTCTATTACGTCAACAATAAAAGTAAGCCCATATTGAATAGTGCTCGTGTAGCTGCTCCACTATCATCAATGCTTAACACAATGAGCAAACTCAGGATGCTAACAGGTTCATGACAGGAGAAATAACCTCACGCCCTTGCTACCAATAATCCCCACGAGCAAATGCCACCTGAAGTGATGAAAGTGGCTGGAATCTCTCACAACGATCTCACGATCAACAATCTTTGCAATAAGTTTAATTGGGAATGACAATCCCCGCAAATGCAAAGATTCTTCATTACAGTTATCATACTACACTTGATGGTACTAAGCATATGCGAATCATTTACCTCTTTTACCATCATCAAGGATTGCACCTGATATAGTCGAACTACAAAACTCGGACACATCAATAGCACGCCTAAATTTGCCTCAAAGTTCAAAAAACTCATAACAAATATCAAGCCAGATTACATATTATGTTGGTGACATAAATTAGCATCAGAAAAGCGATGCCTAGATAGGTTTATGCCATAAATTATCTTAACAATCTGATAATCAAGTTAAAAGCATGAAATGGGCTTGTGATCACAGCTGCAACCCTCAATAAAGACATAAACATCCGGAAAAGACCTGATCTGGACATTCATCATGCTTCCTTTCTCGGTCCCTTGATGAAATTCTGTGTTTGGAAAAGCAGTAAATGGCACATGGATTGTCGTCGAGAGTACAATTGAATCATTTGAAGACAATTTATGGAATGCTACATGATTAACTACATCCTCTTACTAAAGAATAGAATGCTAATCATCGTCAATAACATTCATATATATCTTTATCCATAAGGTGATGCCTGAACAAATTATGGTTATGAAATGTTTTAACTTCTTGAGACAAAATAATTAGCATTAACGGTTTACGCCATCACGTAAACAGGAGAGAATCTCATTATGCTAGAATCACCACCAATGATGTCACATACCTATTTGCACTCTACATAAAAGTACAAAGAGTCGAGAATACTATAGTTCAATTAGTTTGCGATGAATTCACCACAAGAATGGGAACTCCCTTGAACTGCAAGTTTGACTTAGGTTATAGTCAAATGAAGAGATTAACTAACAGGAATAAGAACAATGAACAATATGATCAGAATAAACCAAGAATCGGGAATGAAGACCAAGGATATCGCCTAACTTCATCTTGAAGACCTCTATAGTGTCCTCGTTGTGATTGACTACCATCATGCAAGGAAATCTACAGTTATAGGTATACTCAATCTTAGCATGAGCATCATATCATAGTGCCACAGCAAGAAACATTGCCATAGAGCCCTAACACATGCCATTACGTTGTTAATAAAGGCTATAGTATAGAAAGGTCACACTATGCGGTGACTTGTAATATGCACAAGCAACTGATTATTCAATATGCATCAGAGGTGCATCATCATACTATAGATGCTGTACATGATGTCAAGAAAGCAAGGAATCATAAGTTCAAAGGTCTTACCAAGTTGTGCACGGGCATGAGAGGACTCACAGAAAGAATCAATGCACGCAGATCCAATGAGAAGCCTGAGTAACCCATGGCCTGTGAGGCTTTGGAGCTGAAAACCAAACGTTAGCATTCAGAATATATATAATACCTTAACAAATCATAGATTCCACAATGTCATAAACAGCAAATGAATGGAAAAAGGAGGGGTCAAAAAGGCAAAGAGAAATGATATTCATGTAATAGGGTTCTACTAAGCAGAGAAGAAACATGCACCAAATTGACTTTATCATTCTGAAGACAAATTATTTCAAGACCATCTTTTCTGTATGTAATGAGTTTCCAAAGCGTATTAATTATCTAAGAGGTATGAAAAGGTCATGGTCTAATCAATCTCTTGATATATTTGTGGCGAAGAGCTAAAATTGGAGAATTGCTAGATCAAAAAGCATATAAATTGAAATATATCTTTAGTAATTCACAATAGGGATCAAGGAAGAAGATATTTCTCTCTAATGAGTCTAACCAATGGAATATCTACGATTAAGACACTACTTGTCATTTTCCTTAACCAAGGGCATGACTTCCCATTTCTCAAATGGCAATCTAAGAATACCCATTCTAGAGGACAACTACATATGATAAACAGGACATCCGAAAGGCGGCCAAAGGAAAAGACAGGCATCAGAAACTCTTACCTTTTGTTTACCAGGCAAATTCTACACCTATTCATAGCAACCATTATATGGCTGAGCACCGCTCCACTCAAGCAACCATACATAGTATCGGTCTTGTTTAACTGTAGCCACCATCTCAAGATAGGCACCACATCCTTGACGAAGAAAACTTCTGAATGGATTCTTATCCAACAAATGACCCACTATTTCTATGGTTGCAATTCCATTAACCCTTTGTCATTACAAAACATTCCACTGGGCCAACTTTATAGGTATTCTCCTTTGTCGTCTCAGGTCATATGCATTTGCAAGGGAGTCAAATGGCGTATCTGTATCTAAGCATTCGGACACGCCATTGCATATGTTTTGGGAAGGTTCAACACTAATCCTCTTTGACGATATATCTGGAATTTGCATAGACATCCCTCCTGTGTTGATATCGATATCCAATTTAACATCATCTTGACCACCAACAACTCTGACAAAGGACTTACGTCCTCATAGCACATATTCTTCTTAGTTTTGGCCTCTTTTTGCTTCCTCGGCCTCTTTTTGCTTCCTCAGCCTCTTCCTCTTTTCCTTATCCTTTGCCTTCCGCTGAATGGTCGGGCAATATATCCCCTTAACTTTTGCCTCTTTTATGTTCCTCTTCCTCTGCATTTTCTTCTCTTTTCTCTTCTGCTGCAATGTTAAGGAGCTTGTTTCACCAGTTGATTGGATTTGCTGGGGAGCCAATGACTGAGTGAAAGTTTGAGTGAAAGTTTTCGCAGGAAATGAAGTAATGAGGCCTGAATTTTGATTTAAGAGTGGACAATTAGGCTGCTGAGGCTGCGAATTGATTGGGCGTGGGGGCCAGTATGTGGGGGGAGGAGGAAGTGAGGGAGTTGGAAAGAGGTGGGACTTTTGGATTCCATGCAAAGAATAATGCTCTTGATAATTGAGATATGGGACACTAGGAGGAGCCTTTGGACCATTATTCCCATTATCATGACCATACATCCTAATAAGTTGCCGCAAGTTGGAAGTTGGAGGAGGGAAGGCAGCTGGCGCCTCAGCCTCAGGACCTTGACGGGTCCAATTACCATAGTTCCTCTGAGAATGCATACCGGTTGGGTAATCTCTGGTCCGAACCTTCAAAGATCAAATCATAAAGTTAAAATCAAAGGCCCAAAACGAAATGCTTAATTGTCTTAATAGAGCAAGTTCAGAAAGCAAAGGCGAACTCATGTAATAAACACTACTGGCAGTGGCAGAACAAGTCGAACACGTGAAGTATTTCATTTCAGAGCAAGAAATAACTCTTGAAATCTAAACCTAGCTTCCGCTCACCGAGTTCACCTCTGATTAAGCTTCATTCTCAATTTTAATAGCAAATGACTAGGGGTGATCGGCCTATCTGTTTTTTGGAACCGGGAACCAAACGAACCTGCTAGTTCCCAATTCCACCCGGGGAACTGGCCACTTTTTATTTTCTTTTTTTATTGTTTTAATTTTTTTTTTTTTGTTTCATTGCAGCTCGGTTTTGCTAGAATATGCAGCAAACCATTTCGAGCATACGGCCAAAATGCATATTTGACACCCCGTAAGTTAGAATCTTTTCTCTCGAACGTCTCCTTTTTGCTTCGCCGGAGGAATGTCCTCCGACCATCAATCACACATCCCGGTCCCGAAACAACGCTACCTACTTTGACCGTCACCGGACCGCCGGCCGCCTATCCCGGTCACCGTTTTGGCCATTAAAACTTAAAACCGACAACCAAATCTCGTTTTCCGGCTACCAAACTTCCGGCCCAAAGAAGACGCGCTAAATCTAATCAACCAAACATACAAGACAAGAAACCGAGATAGTGAACTAACGGACCGGCCTCAAACCGCGGGCCTCTCGGATGGGTAAAGGATTCTCCGGGCGACTCTGACCTCTGCCCCTCGCGCGACTCTGCCCTCCCTGCTGCTGCGCGACCTGTTCTCCTGCTGCTGCGCGACGCCTTCTGGTTCCCTTTCTTTTTGTCTCTCTCGCTTAGTCAAAGGAAGAGCATTCCATATGATTTAAGATCAAAGAAAAAGACGCGAGGAAATGGAGGGCATCATTTATGACAAGCAGTGTACCATAGAAGTCGACCCTCCATTAAATTTGTCAGAAATAGGCACATTAAATATTGTCGGGTTTCGAGAAGTTTGTGAGACATTTCTCGGAATCAAGAATCGCCACAAAATTTATCGGAGTACGTCGGAAATTTTGCCGATGAATTAATGGAAAACGCTCTATAGCTGCGTCCATTGGTTCCAGATAAAATCATGGGTGGTGGACAGATCAACTCTACGAACAAATCTAGTGCGCAAAACGCGGAACTTGTGCGTTTTCATGACAGACCGACATAAATTCCTCTGCTATCTATAGCATAGTCAACCTAGCAGAGAATTTGCCATATGATTGTGGGTTTCTCGGTTGCGATGGGTAGAGAATTCGAGTTGCACCTTTGGGAATTCAGCTCTAATGTGCAAGTGGTAGACAAAATAAATGTTACTTTTACAGTAGTATTATATTGTGGTATATGTCATTCCGATCTCCCACAATATCAAAAACGAATGGGAACAACTTCTTGTCCATAGTGTTCGGATAGTGTTCAGGTATGAGATGTTAAAAACATCATCCTTTTCGATTCTCTTCTTAGATAATAAATAACAAATTGTAGGTGTGGTCACGGAAGTGAAGTGGGCACCAAAGTTAAAAAATTCAAAATGGGGGATAAAGTGTTAGAAACGCGAATCTTTGAAGAGAAATAATAAATGTTTACGGTGGTACACTGGGAGGCTATTACCAAAAGCTACGTCTATCCACATTATCCCATCACTATTACAATCATTATTCGATCTTAGAATCAATAAACTTTTGATCACTTCACGCATGATTTCTTCCATCGGTTGAAGTATTCATATACGTGTGTAAGAGATGATTCGTGGGATAATCATGTTCGTCCTCATTTTGTTTCTCTCATATTATGTCGAAAGAAGGAGGCGGTACCAAAGACACAATTCATTTATATTAGATTTTTCAGATTTATATAAGAAATTCAAGAAAAAAATTATATAAGTACACGATGGTACGAAAAATCTGATCCGGTTTATTCACTATTCTTTCTTTGTTTTTACTGTTTTGTTTTATTTTATTTTCCAAGAAGTAGAAGCTGGTTCATATGATCCATTTATTTTTCTTTGCAGCTTACATTTGTTTTTCTTGTACTACCTTGCCTTATGTTGGGTTACATGGGTTAAGCTGCCTACCTTATGGACCACCATTCTGATTATGAGCAAGTGTTTTTCTCTTCAATCCCAAGTAAGCATTATGTAATAAGAATTTACAAATATTATCTGCATGCACGAGTTCATCTCCCTTGATAGTTGACTGATAATTTTGTTACTCAAATGTGATATGGTTTTAGGAATAAATAAGTTTTTTTGTTATACAATCAGTAATAACCAAATATTGATCATACGTTAAAGAGTGAAAGGCAATATCACAAGAAAATTGACAAATTCGTCGTGATCGTAGCAGCTTTTAAAAAGACGTCTCATTTAACTTTGAGTGCTATAACTTTAAAACACGTATTACTGAGAACTCAAGTTACAATATATTTGACAACACGGTTACAGTGTAATATAATAACGCCATAGTCTTAGCTGTATCAAATGCATTCGACGCTCAATTGGATTATCAAAGTGAAGAATGAGGAGAGAGGGATAGGTCATTGAGGCTCTTTGAACATCTTATGTGATCCTCCATGAAGTTTGATAAATTCTTGACCCATTTGATGTAAAAGCCCATTAAAGGCAAATGTGTCGCCCATATTGGCAAGGCCTCTTTCACCAGCTACATTTCTCGAGGCCCCGCACGACAGCCCAGCGATCTCGAAGGGAGGCTTGAGATCAGATTGCGAGTCTGAAAAACCCGAGTCCTCCAATTCAAAGTCGATCTTGCTGGAGAATTCATTCCACTACGAACCTAGTGCATGGCCGCCTCGGGATGATATTCGGTACCATGCAGTCATAGCAGGATAGAATAAGACATCTTTGTCTTATTCTAGCAAAAAACAGCTCGGAGTTCATAGGTTTAGTTCCCGGTCCAGTGAAAAAATAGCTTGAGTAATATGAATCCGATTAACAATTATAAGTACGTGTTAAATATTTGAAATATAACCCTTCTTTAGTTCCTCGCTATCAATGAAAGTGTATATTCCATTCTAATTTTGTTGAGATGACTGAAGAAGTTATTACGTACTTCTATGTCTCTGAAATTTAAAAAGGCATCGTAAATCTTTTTGGATTTCAACGGAGAAGCCATTAGATGATGGAGTTCTACTAGGAGCAACAACTATTAGCTGAAGATTTGATAGGGTTTTCAAGTAGTTCGGTCGCCACATGATCTTGTTGATTTGCTCTTATACTAAGGGAATAGAGATGCGTGACTTTTTGGCTAACCGTGGTGTATAAGCCTTTAAGGATAAGGATGCACCTCGACCATAAAAAAAGGATGAGGATGGATCAAGACTTTTAAGGTTATGAATACATGGACTTTTTCTCATTGAAGACCGCGTATCTCCGCGTTATCCGGACTGTAAGATTGACACAAGCTTTTTTTGTGGCCGAGGAAGGCAGTGAATAATGTAGATCTGTACTGATCCTACTGGACTTAATTATTGCACCCATCGACGAAAAACTCTAGGCGCTCACTCATTAAATCAACCTGGTGGCTTCCTCGAAATTTCATCCCCAACTCCTGACAAGTTACTTTTTCCTTGCTATATAATGATTTACAACATGACCAGTCAAGACATATTTTAATTACACGAACGATCAAGTACACCTGCAAAATATAATATTTTATCTATTATGAATAGTAGAACTTTGGAAAAAATGGCGTTTTAGTATGGAATAAAATATGTAATATGTACGAACATATGGACTTATTTCCATTGTAGACCACGTGCTAATTAGGAATGAACGGTTCTCGATTTGATTTTTGATTTCAAAATAAAATTGAGAATCAGACTGGAAGGGCTAGTTCTCAATTTTGATAATCGGGAATAGGACCGATTGATCCTAGGACCCATCACTGGTCCGGTCCATTCAATGAAACCAGTCACTTTGTTATTTTTTTCCTATCATAACGAAAGAGAGCGACAAATCTCAATATATTGACGAAAACGACGAAGAGTGAAGATTCATTATGGTGCAACGATAAGGGAAAAGCATTGTACATGGGTTTAGTTCACATTTTGCTAATTTGTTTGAAGAAATAAAAAAAAAGTATATACAGTCGATTCAGTCCGGTTCTCCCTTGAAACCGGGAATCAGACCGCCCGGACACCAGTTCCACTTTTAGGAATCAGGAACCGAACCGATACTCTCGAGAACTGGACCAAATCGACTGGTTCGGCCCGAGTGGTTCCCAGTCTAGGCAGTCCGTTTTGCACACACTTAATGCTATCTTCGAGGAAATGGCTTTGATCTATTTAGTCTTTATTGACACCTAAATTTTGACCAATCATTTAGTGATTAATTTCATAAAAAATAGGGATTAAATTTTAACTCCTAAACAAAAATTATTAAAATTGCATAGCATATAGTTTAGGATCATTTCAGAGCTTTCCAAAGAGATTTGGATACTGAATGAAATGCATTTTGACGGCTGGGCGGCCTGTCCAAACAAGCTGGTTTCTGTCTGATTTCGAGTGATAAAAGGAGGTGTTTACATTCGGAACTGGGTTTCGTGTCCTACACAAAAAATGTTTATCAAGATGTTTCCTAGGACATATCCAAAATTCATAATTTTTGGAGTTGAATTACTATTTATTTCAAAAGGATTTCGGCAGCTATGCAGCTACCCAGAATAGCACCGATTCTGTGCAAGTTCAGTTTTCTCTCTCTTGGGGACTATTTGGTGTTATTGTTGCATATGGAAGACATGTCATTTTGTTAAATGAGTACGGATTTAGTGGCATTTTGCTAATTGAAAATATGAGAATTGGTTTGAATGCTTAAAAACTCGTATGATCATATAATGCCATGATGCGTCTTACACGGAGATTTAACTCATCTTGATGCATTTTATGCAAGACGACGCCTAATTTATCGAATGCCCGGTGGGGGGAGGGGGTGGATGCCAATCACGATGGAGGCTAGATTGATGCTCCTCATGAAATGCCGTCTTGATGTGTTTAACGCGGGACGTTGCCGTCGCTGACGTAGCGGAACGATGCCCAGTTACTCCGGAAGACCGATAACTTGATGCGTTTTACGCTGTTTCGGTGGAGCCTGAGGGGCCATTAATAATCTGGACTTAGTGAGTACGTTGTGCATTGTGGAATGCCATGTTGAGATGTGTATTGAGCACGTCTAGATTATTAAGTGTGTTATGCATATTCATGTCTCGATTTGTATTGTTATACTCGATAAGCGTTTGCCTTGTTGTGGCGGTCTTCTAACGTGCAAGGCTTGTGTGTGTGTCATGGCAAGGTAAGGACGCCTGTAATTGATATGAAACATTGATTGTTATAATTGCATGTCTAGAATTGTTCAGAGGTACGCATTAGCCTAAGTGAGACTTAGATAGTTGCTTATTGAGATTTATTCTCATTATTGTAATATAATCATTTCAGACTTGCGACCATGACTGACTCGGAGACGTTGCCAGGGTACTACGGAGATTGAGGATAGGTCGAGTTACCCCGTCTTTTGAATGCCCTTTTTTGTATAGAAGTTAAACCTACCAACCACCCGATCATTTTTGTTGTGCGTGGTTCGTAGATAATAACCTCTAGTAAGGCTTGTATCTTGTGGCGTTCATAAGTGACGTTATGTTTATAAAAAGCAATTTGTTGATGTGTATCGTTTGTCTCTCTACTATCCCATTTCGTATATGTTGTATGGAGAATTCTAGTTTACTTCCACTTGCATTATCGTTAGTGTTTCGATTGGGTCGGTGTCGAGTCCTGGAATGTCGCATACTTGACGACCCCAGAGGGATATTGCGTGCTCGTTGGAGTTCGGGGCATGACACCGTATCATTGAAATAACAAATTACATCATTTGCCTGCCAAAGATAGTTTAAGGGTGCGCATGACAATCATTCTGTACCCGGGAATTATTTCTACTCAGAAATGATTCTTTTTTATTTTGTGCCTGAAAATAATTTCTGAGCATTTAAAAGCATTTAATAACTGTCCAAAATTTCTATTCCTGGGATAGAAAAGAACAGAAATACTTTTGGTAACTATACAAAATTTCTTTTTATTAATAATATTTTAAATTGTTTAATATTTTTTTTTTTTTTTTTTTCTTTCTACCCTTCCCTTCTTTGGCCATGCCCGGTCGCTAGAGCCAACAACCAGCCACAGGCCAGGGCGTCGCGGTCTTCACCGCCGCCCTGGCCGCCTGCCTCACCGCCGGCCTCGCCCAGATCAGATGAGGCCGAGCTTGGCAGTGGGTCGCGACGGCAAGCCGTCTCACCCAGGCGGCGAGGGTCCAGCCCTCGCCCTCGCCGGCAAGGGGGACCCTCACCTCCACCAGCAGCCGGCAAGGGCCATGACACCCTTGTCAGCCGTGGGCTATGGCCTGTCACCGACGACCAGCCACAGCCCAGGGAAGAACAACACAAAGAAGAAAAAAAAAAGAAGAAAAAGAACTCATTCTCAAAATTGTATCGAGAAATAAGAAGCAACTTTTTTTTACTTCTTGTTTCTCTTTCAAAACTGTTTCTAGGCACAAATTTTTGCAAAAATGTGCCCGGGAATAAAAAATTTACTAAACGCATTCCTGTTCCCAAACTATTTTGAGAACAAAAGAGCAGAAATTTTCATTATTTAGCACGTTACCAAACGGGCCCTAAGTGACCAAACCAAATTTCGCTAGAAGTATATATCTTGCGGCTAAATTTTGGTCGTGAAAGACAACTTTCTCATGACCATTTACAATTTGGTGGGGAGAAGTTCATCTTGCAACCAAACTTGCAAATTGTTCTTCAGAAACCAACTTTTAGCTGGGGGTCTGCAGGTGCCAAGGCGGGTAAGATATTTCACGAATTTTGAAATCTACTCTACAAGCACCGATTCCAAATACTTGGAACGTAGACTTTTACCATATTAGAATTACCCTAAAATGTAAAAAATCAAATTTATTGAATACAAATCTGCAATTAAAATTATTAATATTATTGCTAAGCAAAATTGCCTAGTGACTTGAAAGCCTCAACCAGACCAATCCGATTTTTTTGGGGCACTAATAGCTCTGTCAGGGTTAAAATTAAAACTTTGTTTAGGGCTGGTCAAGGCCATTCCGACTTCGGTTAAAAAGAAGTATTTCATTAATGTGTGCCCCTAGGGCACTAGTTGAATATTATTTTAAGGAAAGTTTGCAATTTCCAATTCATCGCCTTTTTCGTGTAATATATGATCAATATATTGATAATTGGAACATTTCCTTATTAAGCATTGACGAGTGTTTCACCTTTTGCCTCTCAGTCCCACACCTTATGAATGCTCCTCTCGACTTTGATGGGATATGGACGGTTAGCAACATATTGACAATAGGTCGAAATAATTTTGAGGTATAGGAATTCAGCTTTTTGAGATGAATATATGTAAGTAGTGAAAACACAAATGCGGCATGTTATACTTTGCTTCAAAATAATTTTATATGGATAATGAATAACAACACTCACCCGTAGAAGTTTGGCGTCAATAGGTTTTAGTGAATTGATAGTGTAGAAAATTGAGAGGATATAAAAAGTGCGCACTTTTGAGCTCCATTAGTCTACATTCAAACTATTTTTCGTCATCATATTATGCTAATTTTCAACTTTGCTAAAATGCCGCGAATCATCCTCCTTCCAGGTGCCATGAAAATTGTGGACACAAATTTGGAATATGTAGACTGTAATGACCCGGTTCAATGTGGGCGAGGAGTGGTGCCGGAGCCAGAGGGCCTGGACAAGGAGCGGCTCCTAGCAGGCTTCTAGAATGGCAAAGGGGGTAGGAATGAACCGAATCAGGCAACTCTAAGCAGGAGGAGAGGAATTATGAGATATATTTACGTGTGTGTGTCTTGTATGGCATGCGTGTGTGAAAAAACTGAAATTAATTCACGGAGGAGCCTTTTGACATAAGGGCAAACTTTGCTTTGGAACTCCAAAGTCAAGCGAGCCCAGGCAAGAACACTACTATGATGGGCAACCTCATGGGAGAGTGCCTACTTGTATGCCAAAGGACAAAATCTTGAGTTTCGGTATGGGATGGGCCAAAGTGGATAATATTTCAAGTGAGTTAAATCCAGGGTGTCATAATTTGGTATCAGAGCAGGACCCCCTCCAGTAGGTGTATGGTTCAGGACGAACTATGTAGAAGTTGGTGGGCCTGTAATGACCCAGTCCGACAAGGGCAGGGAGTAATCGCCGGGACCAGAGGGCTTGGACAAGGAGTGGCTCTTGGTAGGTTTCTAGGATGGCGAAGGAAGCAAGAATGAACCGAACCGTGCACCGAACATGGGGAGAGATCTTGATATATATGTGTGTGTGTGTGCGCGCGCGCGTGTGAAAAATTGAAATTAACTCACGGAGATGCCTTTTGACAGTACGTCAAACTTTGCTTTGGAACTCCAAAGTTAAGCAAGCTTAGGCAAGAGCACTACTAGCATCGGTGACCTCATGAGAGAGTGCCTACTTGTACACAAAAGAACAAAACCGTAAGGCTTAGTATGGGACGGGCTAAAGCGGACAATACCTCAAGTAAGTTAAATACAGAGTGTCACACAGACCCCTCCCAAAATCGCGAACTTCTTATGGAGTTTATGATTGAATACTCTCGCAACAAAGGAAAACTTATTTCAGCGACAGATCTTATCCAATCCCATGTGCCTGATCTGTCAGAAGCACATAGAGACCGTATAGCACTTATTCACTCTTTGTTCTTAGACGCAATTGGTGTGGGTCGACCCAGCGCTACAGATTTGAATCTCAACTTAAGGTTTCTCTAGACTAGAAGATTTGCTTTTGAATTTCATAAAAAAGAAATCAAACAGGAGAACTTTTCTTAAAGTCCTAAATCTATTGTACAACAGCCAATTTAGTCCTAAATTTTTTAATTTTGCCAATTTAGTGCTAATCCTTTTGACAATTTATCAATCGGTCCTAAACCTTTTAATTGTACCAATTTAGTCCTAAACATTATGAAAATTTGCCAATTTAGTTTTAAACTTTTTAATAAATTACCAATATATTCCTTATGGCTAATTTTGGCTTGAAAACGCTAAAGTGGTAGTCTAGTTAGCATCAGTCATCTTACATGATGTAGCGGCGTTAATGTAAATATATTTTATTTTTTATTGATTAATTTTATTTCTATTTTTTCTTTTCTTTTCTTTCTTACCTTTTTTTCTCCTTTTTTGGTTTAAAGGGCCACTAGGTCTATCAGCCACTAGGCGAGGGCTGGCAAGAGTTGCGGGTCCTTGGGCAAGGGCTATGAAGCCCTTGTCGGCCATGGCCAATGGTTGTGACCCTCGTTGGATCCTATGAAGGCTTATGAGCCCTCATTGTGGTCGGCAAGGCCTGGGCGACGGCCGCGACAACTTGCCTAGCTAGATCGAGCGAGGCATTGTGGCCTTGCCAAATCTAGGGAGGGCGTTGTAAGCCCTCACCTAGGGGCCGACGGGGTTGGCAAGCTGGCCCTTTTAACCAAAAAAGAAAAGAAAGAAAAGAAAATTAATAAAAAATTTTGAAATTTTTTTAAAAATTTAAAAAATTATCTACTTCAATAATTTTCAGTCAAAAGTAACCAGAAAGACTACATTGGTAATTCGTTATAAGGTTTATGATTAAATTGAAAAAATTTCAAAAAAATTTAGGACTAAATTGACACAATTAAATGATTTAGGACCGAATTAACCGTCATATAATAAATTTAGGATTTTTTGGATAATTTTCCCCGAAAACAATCTCACCTTATTGTGAGCTCCTATTGCAATTTTCCCATTTTAGGCTATAACCCATTGTAATGGAGATCCAAATATAGTGTTTGATTGGATTGCCAAAGCCCATAGAGATAGAATTTTACCTCAACACTAGCTAGTGCAACCCCCACAGGTCCATATAGGTTTTGCTCTATCTTGAGGCCCCTTTTGTGGGCTCAGATGTGCCCGATTGATAAACAGAGAAAGTTTGTTTGGACGAAAAAAAAAAAGGTAAGTGACAAAACCAATCACATTTTAACTAGTCCAGAAACCTTGCGGTTTTTTTTTTCTAATTAAGAATCACATCAACTAATTTTGCTTAAAACTTTTATATCCAGTTGTAGTTACTATTATTTATCCTTTTAAAAATCCAACTTTGAGCATTTCAATACTTGAGTGTTTAATCCCCGCGCTTTCATTACATTGGATGTTATTTTATTTTTTAGAATGGTTAGGATAAGCCTTAGGACCATGATAAAACCCTAAAAACTATTGCATGAACACTTAGCGAGTCAAATGACCTTTAGGACTCAAAATTGGCAACAAAGACCTTGATCACTTAGATGAGCAATCCAATCAAGTTAGAGGTATTGAAAAGGTACTAATAGAAACTAGGGTTTAATACCATAAAAAAACTCCAAATTGGTATACCTTGATAAATTTACCCAAACCTAATTTTTTGACCACAAAAAATCTCAAATCGGTATATCTGCGACAAATTTTTCTCAAATTAATTTTTCGATCACCAAAAACCCTAAATCGGTATACCTATGACAAATTTACTCTCCATTAAATTGGATTAATACCCTTAAAAAATTACAAATTTGTAGACATGTCACAAATGGGAGGATAAAATCCTAAATTGGTACACATGTCAATTGTCACGTGTTATCAAACTTAGCAATTTGACGACAAAATTTAACGAAAATTAATGGAGCTTAACTTTGTCACAAGTGTACCAGTTTGGGGTTTTTGGTGGTCAAAAAATTAGTTTTTGGTAAATTTGTCATAGATGTACCAGTTTTGGATTTTTCGCGGTAATAACCCTGGAAACTATTAGTGTAATCAAGTCTTCGATATTAGAAAATCTCTAGTTGCGTAGGAAGTGAGGCAATCTCCCATGCCTCACTTGGTTTCTAGGCTAGTGGCGACTCCCATTTCACATAGAATTTCTTAGGACTAATCAAAACTTAAAATGAATCCAACGTCACACGAGATAAGGGTTTGGGAAAGCCCGCCCCTAATCAAGGGCCAGCGGCCTGTCTTTTTGGCATTGCCTCTAAAACCCATCTTCCACTTCTGCATCGGGAAGGTCGCGACATTCGTCAATCCACCACGATAATATTCAAGTCGGTATTCACCTGGTCGAATAGAGATTTTGGAGAAATCTTGACCTCTTCATATATCTTTAACTCATTCTCCAACATGAAATGGAAGAGCGTAGAGAGCATCGAATACAAATCGGCTTCAACTTTGGCCTCTGTGCCTCAACACTTCTTGACATAGCAACCTTCGCTGAATGCAGATCCATTTCTTTCCTTCAAATCACTCTCCATTTTAAAATTTAACTTTTTTTCTTTGCATCGTCATCAATTTCTTTTCCTCCTTTTGATGCTTCTTCATCGCTTCAATTGCCTATTCGAGAGTGCTGACTTCGGGACCTGCTTTTATGGAGCTTTGATGCTTTAGAGAGTTCTCGATTCTATCGATTCGAATGACATGACAATTTTAGCTTCATGAATTGATCGAAGATTTCTTGCTCCATCTGCTTCAACACCTTGAATGATTCCAAAGTGTAGTAGAGAGAGAGAAGGGCGGAAATATTATGAATGTGTTAAGGGAGAGAAAATTAAGAGAAAATTAATACGGTGGTTTTTTATTAGTGCATAGCTATTTTAGTTTTGTATTCGGTTAGTTTAAAGGAATGATTTAAAAGATAGATAAAGCAAGGAATTAAGATGCTTTTTATATAAGAACTGAGCTTATTCCTGAGGCGTTTTGGACTTGTGGGGAAAAAATGGCTTATTCAGCCAAAAAATGGCTCTGCATGGACCGTATCGGCACCCCATTCACCTGTTACTGGTAAAATTTTGCTGCAAGTGAGAAGATAATCCAATATGTTAGCGTCATTCTTGACTAAGAAAATGGATTTATTTCTTCATACAGCTATTTGCAGGTAGAGTCAAGTAGTCATGAATGGTGACTAATGTAATAAAATATCATTCGAAAATGTTAATGGCTGTTAATACGCTTGTTAAGTTACATTCTAGATGCCTAAAAAAAATGTCAAAAATTTATGTAAGATTTTACACTTACACATAGAATGTTGGCTCTATTTTTCCCTATACGCGTAACTTTGATAAAGCCTTCATCTAGGAAAGATCATCTTATTTGAGTCTAAATCCGACTTCATTAATGAGACTCATCTTTCTATAAAATTTAAGTAATTAACCATTAAGTTATAAGAAAACTAGTCAAATTAGCCACGTAAATCTCCCATCATTTACTTGATAAAGTATTATATTCTCCTAAACCCTCCCCATGGGTAAACTTTAATGATGTCTTACCTTGTTATCAGCGTATTACTTTTAGTCTAGCAAAAGAAGAAAAAGAAGGATACTTTTTAGATTGATGCTAGGTATTATATCAAGAATGATAGATCAAGCAATGAAGCATATTGTGATTAGGTCACCGAAAAAGTGGGTCACATTCAACACCTAATAAAACTTCGCCTCATCACTTTGTATATCAATTTAGTAAGAGCGATGCTTGCTCTCATCGCATGTGAACCAAGAGCATATTAACCGTTCAATCACGTGAGTCCCATAAAATTCAACATTTGAGATCAATTGGGCTTACACGAGCATGTAAGTGTTAAAAATTTGGTCTAACAACATACCTTGTATTGTTCTGCATTTTTCAAACTAGCTGTTGATTAACATAAAGAACAGGTATTTAGTCCTTGCAACCTGCGAATGGAGGGATAGAGGGCCTTGTGGAAGGACCTTTTCCAACCTTCGAGTAAGTATTTAATTCCTTTTATTCAGTTGAATACCTCGACTTTTCAAATTATACTCATCGTTAGGCTTCCATCGACTCAACGGAAATTGTCGATGAGGCAACAATTTTAAGAAATCACTAAAAATGTTGACGTGACGTGACGCTTACGTGAAAATTATTATCAAGTGACAATTTAACCAACATGTAGGCCTCTCTCTCTCTCTCACAAGATCACGCCATCACCACCACCACGCCACCTCTGCCCATCATTATTGCCAACACTGTCCACCACAACTGCAACCACATCCAATACCACACTCCACAATCACCATGCTGCCATTACCTTCACCACAGCCACCTTTGACAACCATGAGCCAACGTGACTACCACCTCCAACCAAGAACGTATTACATCTCCACCACCATCAACCACCCAGGCGACCACCACCCCCATTGCCGTCTCTCTCTCTGTGGTTAGCCGAGGCGGAGACCTCAAAATTGAGGTCTCACAACCTTGAATCAGAGGTCATGACCTAAGATTCAATGTTGCGATACATCAGACTCAAGGTGACAACCTCTAGCGAAGGTCGAGGATGGTGAGAGAGATAATCACAAGTTCTAGCACGGCATACGGCAATGGCACGTCATGGCCTCGTAGCATTAACGAGCGGCGGCAATGGCACTATGGCAGTTTGGATGACAGCTGAGCATGGAAGAAGATGATAAAGATGAAAGGGAAAAAATAAATAATAATAATAATAAAAAATTGTAATCCATTTTAATCGAGTGGGCACTCCTATTTATCAATGTGCATCGTTTATACTGAATAAGCAAGTCAATATAGTGAAATTTTTATTTTCTTCTAAGTTGTAATATTTACTTTCCAATTTCAATTAGTCCTACTAAGTTATCAACGATTGTACTACATATTCAACGAAACCAAAAGCAAGTAGAAAACAACGAAGAGTTGAAGATTACTGTTCTTGTGCTCCCTGTGTAACAAAGATCCTGCGTTCTCTCTACTAAGCCAGTTCCTCCCGGTGCTGCAAGCAACTACAAAATCATCAACCCCTCACACCAATTGTAAGTCATTCTTTCACCTGCAGCTTTCCCAAACGGAAGTGGTTGTTTGCATCTGTTAAGAGAACTTTCATGGGAGATATTCAGTGAAACTCTCAAGCAGCACTTGCCCATGCCTCCATTACTAAAGGGTGACTGCCACTGTGATTTGGACATAGAGCTAAATAAGTAAAGTAAATAAGCAAAAGTACAGTCAAGAGAGATCTACCTTCATGAATTACTGGAACAATAAATAACGAAAATTAACAGTATAAACATATATCAGAGAACATCAACCAAAGGCACAGCCAAGGTTGTCGCATCTCCTAGTGAATATCTTCTACATATATTTCAAAAAGCTGTGAACTAACATGCTTCTCTGCCTATTTCTTGCAGAGGAAAGGCCGAGAGAATAGCAAAATCGCTCTCCAGTGAAACCTCTTTTATCATTTCCACAGCGCAAAAGACAGAAGATAATTCTATATGACTATTTTGTGAAGACTTCACTGAAGGGGTAACCATTGTAATTTACGGGTCATGTGGAGTGAAGAAAGATATCACGAAGCCATACCTATATGCTAACTTATAAACATCTAATACAAATTAGGAAGTAATGAATACTAAGAAAGCTTAATTGCAAATCAGATCACAACATTACACAACCCTAGAGTTCTTCATATTCACAGTACTTTCTAATAGTCAAAGAATCACAACATTCCTGACCAGATGTGAAAATAGAGTTCTACAAAGCTTATACCTCTAACCTTGAAACAAACTAATTCTTTGAATAAGACCAGAATGAAGGAATGCCCTATACTACCACCCGCCTGGGTGGCGCGGCCGAACGCGCACTCTTCTTCTCGCAAAAGGTTGAGTGTTCGAATCCCGGCGCTGCAGGGTGACTTAACCGTGGCACGTGTGTGGTGGCTAGTACGTGTCGCCCCTGGGGTTTACTCCCGGCTTGTCGGCTGTGCGGGGTTCCTCAGGTTACCAAAAAAAAAAAAAAAAAAAAAAAGTAATGCCCTATACTCATAACAGCAAGATGAAAAGTAACTCAAGGACAAGGAGTGTTTGAAGTAGCATTTCAGGTAACTAGTAAAACAGAAGAACAAAAGTTCTAACCAGTTTTTTTTTTTTTTGATGACCCAGGAACCGCCGTACAGCCGACAGCCAGTGACGTAAACCCGGGGCGATGCTAGCGCAGGGACCCACCACCCACGGCACCGCACTTAAGTCGCGCAATATGCGCGCGTGGAGAATCGAACACCCCCAAAGCGGGACGGGGACGTCCCGCTGAGCCAACGCGCCCACAGCGGGGTGGGCTAACCAGTTCATGCAGACATTTTGGAAAAAAATTATCCAGTCTCTTTTGACACAATGTACAAGTTCAAGGTGGCAAAAGAACATGAATAGTCTAACAAAAACCATAAACCTTTCTCTTAATGCACCACAGCTTCAAATTTAATGCCAAATGCAACTTTAAATTCGGGAAAGTGTTAAACTTCCCATGCACAACCTGAAACCTACAACAAGCAAACGAAGTTCAAGTATGTGTAATCAGGTTTATGAATTAAAATGCACTCTCAGATCCAACTTTCATCCTTTGAAAAAAAGGAATCCCACAAGGTAGTGCTAGTATATTACAGCAGAGGTATTGTGAAATTCATTTCAACATGAACAAGACTGGTTCTCCATTGTGGTGAGGAAGACTCAGGCAACTGAGAACATAGATAGCACCAAAATTACGGACTTCAACCCCACACAACACAAATTCATCCACAGGAAATGTAAAAGAATCTTAGGGAGACAGAACTTTTAGGATAATGAAAACTGCAAAACTAAGAGTTGACCAATCCCAATCAAAAGAAATAATTTCCACTTCTTGTGCAATATATAAGCAAGCATTGATAATTGAGTCAAATGTGCTAGTCCATTGAGATTTTATTGTGCTTTTATGACTACAAGATTCTATCACTTGCATCTGCTCAACTTGAACAAGGCAAAGAACCTGAGAGTACTAATTTTGGCACCACAAGTAAACTAACCTCACTCGGTACTGTTAATTTGTTGAAAAGCTCCAGCAACATTGTGAAAGAACATGAGGTGAAGTTGAATTTCATCCAAAGATGAAGAAGCTTTTGTTAAATCTCATAGACCTAATGAAGAAACAAAGAGAGGCTGTGAGAATGCTAATACAGGGGTTGAGAAGAGTTGATGGGACTTTTCAGGAAAGGACCAACTTTCAATTTATAATCAGTAAAGAGGAGGCAGGGCAGGTACCTCTTTTTTTTTGGGCAGGTTACCGTTTATTTACCAAGTGGAGAACTTCCTTCTCCCTGAATGCCACAATCTCTCTCTCTTTCAGAGAATAGCTATTTCCGAGGCTCTGGGTTTTCTCACCTGATTAATTTCTGCGGAAGGAATATTTAACTTATGAATAGTTTGTTGTTTTTTTTTTTTCTGGTCCATGACACAAGCAAAGTGAAACTCACTACTCAACAGAAATGCTTACATGGAGCCCGTGGATGGCATTGCCATCCAAAGCAAGAGTTCCTCCCAAGTCTCCCAACTTTCCACGTGCACAACTCATAAAGCTGAGAAATACTTGAATGCCCATAGCCTACTAGACTGAACCAATCAACTTCACACATCATGTTGGGTCTACACTGGGCTGATAGAAAAGCCATCTATTTCACATTGATTCATTGTCTATTCTGTTCCCAATAAAAGTAAGCCCATAATAAATAGGGCTCGTGTAGCTGCTCCACTCTCATTAATGCTTAACATGATGAGCGATTTTAGGATGCTTAATGTTCGTGACAGGAAATATAACCTCATGCCCTTGCTACCAATAATCCTCACAAGAGCACGTGCCACTCCTGAAGTGATGAAAGCGGCTGGAATCTCTCACAACGATCTCACGATCAACAATCTTTGCAATAAGTTTAATTATGGAATGACAATCTCCACAAATGCGAAGATTCTTCATTACAATTACCCCCACTGCCCTCAACAGTACTAATCAATGCAAATGCAATAGCAAGCCTTTTACTATGGTAAAATAACCACTCTTCCTCCTGTTTGTCTTCCACATCATGGAGAGAGAACCTTTTATCCGGAACATAACACAATTCCTTCAACTTCATTTTCAAATAATCCAACTTCCAGGATATGTTTTTTTTTTTTTTGATAACCGAGGTGTCCGCGCGGCCGGCAAGCTAGGGTTCAAACCAGCTTCCAGGATATGTTCTCACTCAAAGGGTGGGATTTATCCCCGGAAAGAAATAAATGCTCTTGCCCCCTTATAGTAACTCAACTGCTAGCTAGTTGCTTCACAATCCCTCTATCCCTCATAGTTACTCTTAATCTCGAGACATCACCCCAGCAGCATATAAATTGGACAGTAAAAATAAGCAGCACGACAATGTGGTTCTAGCTCCAGAATATCATTTGCAGCTCTTTCTGCCAAATCTATGTTATAATGAGTCCTGCAAGAACGAAGCAAAGGAATCCACACTGTGGAGTTAGCTTCAAGGGGCATGTTTCTTACAAGATCCTCTACTTCCTCTAGCTTCCCACATCATCCTAGGACATCCACCATGCATGCATAATGCTTATGCTTCAATTTAATGGAAGTGCTTTCACTAAAATATCTGAACAAGCATCTCCCCTTCTGTAACATCTCAGCATGACTAGAGGAAGAAAGCAATCCCATGAGTGTGATCTCATTTGGTTGTACCAGTCCACGAATCATTTGGGTAAACAGCTCCTCATTTGATTGTACCAGTCCACGTATCATTTGGCTGAACAGCTCCATGGCCCACATGCCTCAGCCATGTTGTGCACACCTGGAAACAATAGCATTCCATGTGAGGATGTTCTTCACCCTGAGTCTTTTGAACACCGCAACAGCATCATCAACGAGTCCACATTTATTATACATGACTACAAGAGAATTGCCAACAAAAACGTTACTTCCCAATTTCAGCTGGACCCCTGACGCATGTACCTCCTCACCTCGATCTAAAGACTCTAAACCACAGCAAGAATATAAATCCCTCACAAAAGAAGATTGATTAGGAAGAACACTTGTTCTCATCATGTCACCAAACACCTTCAGGCCATCTTCATGCCTACCATTCAAGCCATGACCAGTTAGAAGGGCTGTGCATATGACCACATTCCCATCCACTGCTTCATTGAAGACTTGGGTTGCTTGGTCAATTCACTTGCAGTTAGCGTAGAACATGATGAGAGAAGATCACACAAATCCACTGAGGCAGAATCCTAACTTGAAAACATGACCACAAATCTGCACACCAAGAGGAAAGACAATGCATTTGCACAGGCACTCAATGCACATGTCAAAGTACTCAGATTGGTGCAACACCAGACTTGAACATTCTCTCAAAAACAATTATCTTCACTCTTACCATTTTGGTCAAGCCTACCAATCACTGAAGTCTGTGAAATCACATTTGGAGAAGGCATTTGCTCAAACAACTTCACAGCATTGTCCTCCCTCGCATTCTCAAGATACCCATGAAGCATCGCATTCCATGCCGCGAGATATCTTATGGGCATCTGTTTGAAAAATCTCTCTGCCCGCTCAACATGTCCAAATCAAAAGAACCCAACAACGCTTGGTTCCGGCATTTCATTGATTAAGTCCCCGCAGTCTAAGCAGCCTTTGATCATTGTTGTTCCAACAAATGGCGTCTCTGACGGGCATTTCGACGAACAGTTTCAGGGCGTCCTCAAGGCGGCCATTTCACTCACAACCCGCTATCATCTTTGCGATCGAACGAACATATGGGCATTGAATTATGTCCAGAACCTCCCGAGTTTCATCCAGCTTTCCGTTTGTTAAGGTGTGCAGAGACTGCGGGACTGTCACGAGCCGCATAACTCCGCATGTTTAAAGAAGCGCTTGGAGAGTTGTGCGTAGGTTTCGCACGAACCAATTTGTTATGCGGATTAAAGCTTGTATTACTGCTTCTTCAAGGGACAAAAGTTATTGAGGCATATAAAACACTACTTCATATGAAAATGGTAACTATTTTGTTTTTGCACCAAAAAAAATATATTACTTGACAATTTTATTTCGTATTTATATAAAATCTTGTCTGACAATAGTAAGATATAATAAAAACACAAAAATCCACGACTAAAATTACTTCTACCCCGGCTATTTTGACCCCACTAATGAAATGGTCAATGTTTCGTCTGGCCGAATCTTTTGCCCCTTTGTTTAGTGTCAATTGGGCCGGTCCATCAACGTTTTTATCTTCTAATTGTTTCGTGAGAACGTGAGGAAGATCCTTCACACCAGTGATTTCAGGTAAGTAGTCGCAATAGATTTCTCGTTCTCGAACTTTGATTGTTTACTAGGTATCGCTAGATAAATAAGTTTGGAGTACCAATTAGGAGATGCTAGAGGTTTGATTACATGGAGGTTGATGTATACTCAAAGACTAAGCTAATCTAATTGATCAAACTTGATGATACATCATATACTTAAAGGTTAATACCACGAAAAACCCTAAACTGATACATATGTAATAAGTTTACCATAAACTAATTTTTTTGACCTTGAAAAACTCTAAACTGATACACATATGATAAATTTACATCAAACTAATTTTTTGACCACGAAAAACCTCAAACTGGTAAACTTGTGACAAATATATCTTCCATTAAATTGGATTAATGCCACGAAAAACTACAAACTGGTAAACATGTGACAACATAAGGATAAAACTCTAAACCGGGTACACCCATCAACTGTCACGTGTCATCCAACTCAGTAATTTAATGGTAAAATTTAACGGAAACTAACAAGAGGTAAGCTTGCATTGTTTTTCTTCTTTTTAGATATATTCTTTTCACAAATCAAATAAGGGGAGCATTACTGGACGATGTGAGCTAATAGTAATGGGGACATCAAATGAGGGAGTTTGTGACATCTCAAATTTTAGATTGGATGGAAGAGGCTTTGGTGTATGATTCGTAAGTCAGCACCCACCCCAAACGGTCACCACCTTGGGTTGTTTTTAAGGAGATTCTTGAAAATATCCAACTTCCAAATATGAAACATTTTCTTTAAACTCAAGGGCCTTCAAAGAAAATTCAATAACTGTCGCAACCCTCCCCCAAGGGGATTTTTTGTAAGGGGAGCGGGTTTAACGGTTTGTCGGATGGAAATGAGCGATCCCTCTATTCGATGTGCTCCTTCTCATTTGAAACTAGTTCTTCCAATACCTAACCAATCAGGACATTGGGAATTCAATTGAATAACGAAGAAATTCTATTTAATTGGAGTCACCACTAATTTGTTTGGGGTTGGTTAGGAGCCAAGGGAAGCATGGGAAGACGCTTCACTTCTTACGAACGAGAAATTTTAAGAATAGGGACATGGTTACGCTAATTGTCCAATTAAATGGTGTCCATACGTGGGCGCGCAATCAGAAATGTAAACAACTAAAATTAATGCAATCAAGGTAAAGTGCGAGAAAAATTACCCGATACTATATTAAGTAAAGAATACATGACCTTGTTATCCCTGGGACAAGAACCCTCGTGAGCAATGCAAAAGAGATAAAAAAAAAAGTGGATATGTATTAACCTAGTTTAACAAATATGAAATTCCTCAACCAAATGATGGTGATGGAATATTAAACAAAATGAAATGGGACCAACAAAGAACTACGTAAATCCTATAGTGTGACAATTATTTAAATGCAATTAGATGATGACTTTTCCTAAGAAAAACGATTGATGATTTTTCCTAGATTACCCAATACCATAAATAGTTAATATCACGAAAAACTCAAAACTGGTACATCTATGACAAATTTACCCCAACTAATTTTTTAATCACAAAAAACCCCCAACTGAAATACCCGTGACAATTTTACCCTTTGTTGGTTTCTGTTAAATTTTACAGTCAAATTTGTAAGTTGAATGACATGTGACAGTTAACGGGTGTACAAGTTTGGGATTTTACCTTCCATTTGTCACATGCGTACCTATTTGTGATTTTTCGTGTCATTAATTCAATCTAACGGAGGGTAAATTTATCACAAATGTACCACTTTAGGGTTTTTGGTGATTAAAAAGTTAGTTTTGGGTAAATTAATAACAGGTGTAACAGTTTGGGGTTTTTCATGATCAAAAAATTAGTTTAGGATAAATTTATCATGGGCGTAGCAGTTTGAGGTTTTTCATTATATTAACCCTACTATAAATCCACATTTCACAAACCCAGACAAGCAAGTAAGCTATATAAGCATATCACTATTTCATTATCTAGAAGCAAAACATTAAAAACCCAATTGACCTCCAGAAGCTACCGATTACAATGCCCATATGTCCATCATGTTTGCCGTAATTACAGAGTAAACCACAACTTCAAATCAACCACTAGAGTGAACCATGAACAAAGAATTTGTTCCTCCACATGGAAAGAAAGATACAATCCAATATCAATTTGTAAAAAGATGATTTCATCCTTACTTTTTTTATTTATGGGTAAACTGAGCTTTTACTTCACAAAAGAAAATGTAGGAAGAATAAAATTACGACAAGTTTATAGAACAAAGACTTGCTAAATATCACGAAATCTACGACTCTAATGCATGCTACAAGTAAAATCAGCACACTTCCAAACTTGGGGAACTACTGAGTAAAATTAGCGCATCAATTGAAGTAGATCTAAAGACAAATTCACAGATGGGATCATTTTCTTCGAACAAAAAGGATGCGGTAGCCCACAGAAGCATTTTTTAACAAGGCTAGCTATTTCTAATTAAGCTCCAAACAAAAATGGGCAGGAAATGAACTATTTCAGCAAAAAAATAAAATTCACTGCAGCTTTTACCCATATCAACATTCAAGGAAGAAAGTGATCGAGCATTCAACGTACAGAACGTACGCAAAAACCAAAAGCGAAAGAACAACACACCAAGGGTAACCTGCTCACCTTGACTCCCCTCGCTTTGGATCATAACCGAGAATGACGAACCATGCTGGAGCTTGAATTCATGGGAAACGAGCGGCACCAGTGAGGATCCACAACTGGTGCGCCTGAAATGTCCCTGGGCGAGACGTCGCTGGCATTGAAACAGAGCAACAACAGAGACATTAATGGCGGGCGGAAGAGAAGAAGCGCCCTTAACCAAGACGAGGAATGCAGAGGAAAGAGAGAGATAGAGAGAGTCCATGGACACGATCATGGGGTTGTTGAGCGCATTCAGCAAGCTTCTCTGGACTTCGATCTTGGAGAGACTTGCTCTCGCTCGATCACCAGTGTAAAGCTTGAGGTCACCACCTCCGAGTCGTGGATTATCTCTTTCGTGAACAGGTACTCCTCGAAACAGAGTCGAACATCGTCATTTCATCGACACCTTCCTTGCAAACTCGATTCCTCCTCCACAGCGTAGTCAACGGCAATGGAACTCTCGAAACAGCGAGGGCAAAGCAGGAATGAACTGAAATCATATCTAGAATGTAATCGGATACAAAACGACCCGATTCAGCTGTGGGCGCCGATAATGAGTCAGCAAAGGCCATAAACCCGCTTCAAGCCATCACCAAACTCAACGCCGAAGCCCAAACCAAAGCCGCAGAGGGACAGATGACGGGAGAGGAGGCGGCTGGAGCTCGGTGCTTGAAGGATCGCGAAGCGAGCGTAGTCGGATCGAGATCGAGATCGTCACAGGCGAGGCGGTGATAGTGATGGTAGCTGGAGAGGGTAAAAGCCCAAACGGTAGCGGAGACATGCCGGCGGAGGGAGACGAGCTGCGACGGAGGTGGAGGCGCAGCGACGGCGGGTTAAGCTGAAGTGTTCTGTTGGCTGATGCGACGGAGGTGGACCGGGCTGCGTAGGGCCGAACTTCAAGGGATGGGTTGGTGCTTTGCTATTTTCTTTTGTCTCTTCTTTTTTTCCTTTTTTTTTCCTTTTTTTTCTTTTATTATTTTTAATAAAAATGCATTTTCGACTTGTCTGGCAAATATTCAATTGTTAACACTCCCGGATTTGACTCTTAAAAAACATTTTTAGCACTGGACAAAAATTCAAGCTTATCGTGTTTTCCTTGCGGAACGAGCCCCTCTTATGATTCTTTCATAAAAGATGTTACAAAAGTAGCACTCCAACTAATGCCAAATTACACAAATTGATATGAATCAATTAGCTTACTACAAAAAAAAAATTGAAGTTCCAAATATCCTTAAAGGCGTTCAACTCTTGAATGGAACACAAAAATCACAAAATTATTATCAAGTTTTCACATTAGAGGTTGATAGCATCGGGATTTTAATTTCTTTCAGTTTGACAATAAAAAAATCTCTTAGTAACTTTGGATACAAGAGCATAGCACTTATGAAATTGCAATAATGTTGAGTTTGAGCAAATGTCAATCAACCTTGATATGTATGTAGCTCAAGTACATGCACATATCATAAAATGATTCATGCCTTACAAGCACTAAGCATCTCAGAAAGGAGATATTATGTATGTATCACTAAGTTAATTCACTTAGTAACGAGATGTTGTAAAGTACTCTACATGATGAGCTCACATACCTGCAAGGCAATATAGATGCCACAAAATTAACAAGGAATTTCTTTATCAAACTTCCGTCTCCTATGATTTGAAACTAGCAAGGACCTTCATATTTCAATTTTGCATTTCAAAAGAGACAACCACACAAAACTTTGAGAGTTTTGATGTCCTTTTTCTTACAAACTTTTCTTTAGGTAGAGAATGTAGCAACAGACAACTAGGAATTCTCTCCATTACCAATCGAAATGGCACATCTTATACTACAAAGAAATCTAACACACCTAGTGTGTGCGATTTATATTCCACCCGTATGACTATCTATGTGATTAATTATAATAGAGTGCTCCGCGAGTCACAATGAGTGAACCACTTTGATGGTTAAACAACCAATCAAAATGTGTAAGTATTCACGAAATTGGTATATAAAAAATAACCCATGGTTACACGAGCAATTCCATCGTTCTCAATATGTGAACTACTTTGGTGCTCAAGCACATATTGAATCACGTGACATCTCCAAATAGGAATGCTTAAATAGCATGAGAATATTTTTTGTGTGTCTCCCCTTGGCAACCAATCACTCATGGTATGTCATGAAACTTCTTATCCACACATATTTGTTTAGAGACTTTGTTTTGAACTTGTACGTTCAAAAAACACAATATTTTAAAGAGAAAATGTATGTAATTTCTGATATCAAAGTAATTTGGCAGCACCTAACTTATAGAAAATTATGCGTATTCACTTTAATTTCTAAGAGAAAATCTACCATAAATATATACCGATAGAAAAATAGGTGTGGCAAATGGAGCACAACGCAAAAAACCACACTGAAAATGGATCCCAAAGGACTTGTCACGCGCCTAGACGCGCTTCTTCTCCATGTGAGGTTTGCATTGCACGCGCATACAATCTTCTTCAACCTCTAGCTGGGTAGCTCGACCAGGTTGAGACCCAGTCTTGATTCGTTCCAAATTCGATCCTTTTAGCACAACTGAAGCTCTATCTCGATTTTAGTGTACATTAAAAACCTAAAATCCTTATCGAATGCTTTAATTCGAAATGAAGTCTGTGATTTACCGAGAGATAGACCAATAAATGAAGTTTACTCATGCATCTAACAGACTAATGATGGTCCAATTATAAGGAATTTGTACCATTAACACTTGGTGTCGTCTAACCCTAGAAACCCGAAACACCAAAAACTCAACTCACGTGCGTTGAATGGATTTCATTTGAAATTAAAGATGCAAAACGACCAAAATTGCTATGTGTCGCACAATAATGAAGCCAACTTGGACATATAATAAGAAATCGACATCCAATTTGAAGCTTGTTTATTCAGTCATAAGGTAATTATTCCGAAAATTTATGAAACTTCTAGATTGAAATTCTCACGACCCTGTTCATATAACAACATGAAATTCACAAGGTAGCATAGAATAGAACTTCCTAACTGATTTTGAGCATTAACAAGTAAAATTGTCAGATTGCACCACATGATTTTCGGTTCTCTTAGTCATGTTGAAATCTTCCAGTTGGAAATTCTTGATGCATAGATTAGATTAGGGCATGAAATTTACAGAGTATAAGAATCGTTGAATGGGTAACAAAACCTATAATTTTAATTGTCTAAAATAACAAGCAAAATGGTCAAATTGCAAAATATCATTTCTGGTTCACATGCCCTTCAATATTTGAAATTCTCACGGCATAGACCGAGTTATAACACGAAATTTGCCAAGAGGACTTGCCATAGAACGGGTAACTAAAAACCCATACCGATATAAAAAAAAGCAACCAAAAGAATTGGACTCCAGAACTCATCCATAAACCGTGAAATATATGCACTCTGCACTACATGAAATTACATTGGGATTATGCATCAAGTGAATTCTGAACCCATATCCAGCGGCTCTTATACTACATATAAGAAATTCAATGATCTAAAACTCATTTATAGAATTTACAATACCTAGCCTCGGATAAAGAAACACATACCTAGTTTGGCCAATTATCATCTTTGAATCGAGCAATATGGATAAAGCCATAAAATTCAGGACTAGGCTTTCCTCCCTTTCTCCTACCTTAGACGGTCTTAGTGGATAAACTGTAGGCGTACGGAATTAGGAGGGGAACAGAGACCATAACCTATTTATGTAGCATAATTTAATAGACTCATCCATTACGGCTCATTGTTAAAATTCTGGTCTTCATCTTCACTGATCGGCTAACCATTTACCGTAAACGAGATATGCTAACCCTATATAACACGATCACATAACCATAATTGCTTAATATAACATTCTCATATATTTTATAAATATTATAACAAAGTATTTTCCACGGATCAAAATATTATGCAACTAATATTAGCCCAAACTTCTAAAAGTTTCTAACACATTATGGTCCAAAATTACCATATTACTTTTCTAGAAAAATTTCAAATAAGGGCCCGAAATGCTCTCATTTTCTCAAATAAAGGCTTGAAGTGGACCTTGTGTCAAATAAGAATATGAAGTGCACTCATTTTCTCAAATAAAAGCCTAAAGTAAATTTTGTCTTAAATAAAGGTTTTAAGTGACTATCTTAGTATCAAAAAAGGGCATAACCTCATTGAAGTAAAGGGCATTTTTGTCTTTTCATTTTTAAAATTGTTTTCTTTCTCTTTTTTTCCCTTTTGTGTTTTTTTCATAAAAAACAAACTCAAAAAAAAGTTAAAGTTTAAAAAAAGAAAAAAACACGGGGGAGGGCTACCGCTTGTGGCCGCCGGCACCTCAGCAAGGACTAGAGACCCTTGTAGGAATCGAGAGGGTCAGGCGACCCTCTCCCAAATCTGGTGAGGATTGTCGATCCTCACCTCGATCTAGGCGAGGGTAGCCAGCCCTCGCCCAGGTGTGGAGGGACTAAGGCCGCCAGCGCCTCAGCAAGGGTTGCCAGCCCTCGCCTAGATCTGCAGGAGCGCCGTCAACCCTTGCACAAGTCTGGCAGCCCTCTCCCAGACTTGGGCGAGGGCCACCCTCGCCAGCAACAAGCAAGGGTCAGCCTCACTTGGGCAACGGGTGGTCGATGAGACCCTCACCTAGGCTAGGCTGTCCCTTGCCAGATCCAGCAGGGGCGACCATCGACCAGCCCTTCCAAGGCTACGCTGATGGTCGGCGATCAGAACAGGCCACTGATGAAGAACAAAAACAAAACTAGAAAAAGGAAAAAAGAAAAAAATTTAAATTTAAAATTATTTTTGGATGAAAATTCCCTTGACCGATTGAAATATTTTGCCGATCAACGACCAGCAAGGTCAAGCCCTTAGTTGAGACTCTCATGGCCACTTCAAGCCCTTATTTGAGACCGTCATGTCACTTCAAGCCCTTATTTAATACAAAATTAATTTCAAACCCTTATTTAAGAAAATGAAGATACTTCATGCTCTTATTTGAAAATTTCCCTACTTTTCGTGATAGACTATGGGTCTTTCGAACAAATATTGTGGTAATTTCAAATGTTTTAATAGAAAGATTTATAATATAATCAGTAATAGCTAGAAAGAACTCAAAATTCGACATCTTATAACTAGAAGGAAAAAGGCCTCTCGTTCAGGATTGAACAATACTAAAAGCACACTAAGGGAAGAAGCAATTGCCAATTGCCTCTTGACCAAGCAAAACATTGAGATTTTTATGTACTCTCAAAGCAACCATGTGACTATCTTAACCGATCATGGTCACCGCGTAACCGATCAAATTATTGAGATTTTCCCACAATTATATGCTAAGCAAAGTCAACAATGAACACTACATTAACTGACTCTATAATATTATAAATTCAAGTATAAAGGGCATAATTGGTACAATCAGGAAGCTTAGATCCAGTCCATGTATTCTTTGCCAGGAAATCCATGTTAATCACATGCAAATTGTTGACCTCTTTTATCATCATTAGGGATTAGGGATCACGCATTATATGATCCAGAACTCTGGTGCTCAGGCACAACAATAGCATTGCCTATAATTAAATCAAAGCTCAAAAAACTCAAAAAAGAAAAAATCAAGCAGATTACAGAATAATGTCAATGACAAAAATTAGCATCAGAAAAGTGACGCCTCCAAAGGGTTATGCCATAAATTATTTTAATGATTTAATAATCAAGTTAAAGCACGGAATGAACTTGTGATTGTAGCTGCAATCGTCAATGAACACATGACCATCTGGGCAAAACCTGATCTGGACAAGAATCGAGCTTCTTCTCTCAAGCCCCTTGCGGAAATTCTGTGATTGGAAAAGTAGTAGATGGCACATGCATTGTCAGTCAGAGTGCACAGAATCTTTAAAGCCACTTGATGGAATGCTAGATATTTAACTACATCTTCTTACCACAAAATAGAATGCTAATCATCATTAGTAACATTCACATGGATCTCTATATTAAAAGGGCTGTTTGAACAAACTATGAATACGAAATGTTTTAACATCTTGTGACAAAATAATTAACTGTTTCCAACATCACACACAAACGCAAGAGAATCTTATTGTGCTAGAACCAGTACCAATGATGTGACATCTAGATTTGTGCTTTGAATGTAGAATACAAAGAGTCACAACACTATAGTTTGAGTTATGAGCTTAACTCAAGAATGGGAACTACCTTGAACTGCAAGTTTGACTTAGGTTATAGTCAAATAAAGAGATTAACCGACAAGAATAAGAACAATAAACAGTAAAATCAGAATGAACCAAGAATCAGGATTGAAGAGCAAGGATGTTGTCTAACTTCATCTTGAAGACCTTTATATTGTCCATGTTGTTATTGACTACCATCATACAAGGAAATCTAAAGCCACAAGTATACTCAATCTTCGTATGAGCATCATAGCATACTGCCAAAGTAAGAAACATTGCCACAGCACGCTAATCAATGTCATTCCATTGTTAACAGGTTATAATATAGAAATGTCACACAATGCAGCCCACTTGTTATATGCACAAGGAACTGATAATCATTCAATACACAGCAAAGGTGCATCATAAAACTTTACATGATGTTCAGAAAAACAAGGAATCATAAGTTGAAAGGTCTTACCTAGTTGTGCAAAGGCACGAGAGGATTCAACAGGAAGAATTAATGCACAGAGTTCAAATGAGAAGCCTGAGTAACCCGTGGCCTGTGCAGCTCTGAAGCTGAAATCAAAATATTAGCATTCGGCATATATCTATAATACTCAAACAAAATAGCTTCCACAATGTCGTAAACAGCAAACGAATGGAAAAGGAGGGGAAACATGGCGAACAAGAATGATATTCATGTTTCAGGGTTCTATAGAACAGAGAAGAAAACCAAATTCATTTTATCATTGCGTAGACAAATTATTTCAACGCCATCTTTTCTGTATGTAATGAGTTTCCAAAGCTTTCTAATGATCTCAGAAGCACGAAAATCTTAGGAAAGTTTAGTTTTATTCCCAGTATAATCAACAGATGTACCAGTGATCGATAATGCCGCTGCATACATTATGCATGGTTCACATGTCACATAAAGGGAGGATGCCGAAAACTTTTCTACAACTTCTGCAGCCGAAAATCCTGTCCTCTGCCACTGTTCAAGAAGAACATCAAGAACGTCCATCTCTGCATGTCTTGTTACCTATGAAAGCGCAAGGTGAAAAATAAAGAAAGCATATCAAACTTAGGAGCTTTGCCAGAGAGAAAGTTGCTCCTAGTGTGTAGTTTCATAAAAAATTTAGGAAATGCATTTCAAAGAAATGTTTTCTCTGACAAGTTATTTGATTGAGTATATACAAGATTGATCAAGGCATATACTACATGATATCAACAAGTTTGGCTCACTTGAAGTTGCTGATAATCTCACATGAAAAAGAGACTTCTTATTGGATTGGCCACCTCCACCTTTTCTAACATTATTTTTTTATATACCCCTATAGCAAGGTGCCTTTGTTTTTTCATTGTGCTCCACAAGATACTAAAAGGGCCAAATATTTTTAACATCAACTATTTATTACTGTCTGCAAAGTCATTTATAGTAGTGCCTTGTCACCACATAACTATAAATGGTTCTAGGAATAGACTATTAGATAAGAGATTATCTCTACCAGAAACCAAGCTTAAACTATTTGTGTAGATGTGGCCATTGTGCAAAAAAAAAAATGTGCCCAAGAAGCAGGTTCTTACATCTTACGTGGCAATACAATGTTCACAATTCATTTTATACCAAATAAGTATACCGAAGTTTAGCTAACATACGGTATAAGGAAACAATGTTAGGAACTTCACAAAAGCTGATAACGACCATAATATGGTTCCAGACAGAGCACAATGGTAAATGAAATACGTAAAACATTGTGCACAATAAAGCCAGATTATTGCTAGTGGTAGCCGTAATCATATTTTATGAAAGAATAATGGGAACAAAACCATTTACAGCCTAATAATGCATGGAAATTCCACTTATTAACAAATTTGTTCCGATAATTCTTTAATCATCTATTAAAGAAATAGTCATGGGAGAAATATATAATGACCAACAATAACTACGAGTAGATAATTCAAGGATATCAATTCAGAACAATAACAAAGTGCTGTTGGCCAAATTTATACAAGGGGGTGGAGAAGCAATGATAAACCATACATTTCGTGCCTCATTAGTCCGGTTTCTTCCTGTGATAATAACGTGCCCATCCTCAACAATCACACGGCTGTTCAATCAAAGAGTACAATCTGAAATCATTCACTAATTAAGACTGACAAACTAATCATCTTAATTAGAAAATAAAGTTGTATATCTGAAATGCACGTGATTACTGAAAATTAGTTTTTTACCCAACTGGAACTTTAAGGCTATCCAAAGCAAGCTTTGCCTTATATAAGAATAGCAAATAGGTTTTGTTACTTGTTAGAAGAAAAAACTGTGAGTATAAGAGTCAGAAATTCACAAGCATGCATGCATGTATTCAAGCTATTCAAGAGGAAATCAGCATCAAGTGTCCAGCAGTAGAAATATTCAGTATCAATATGCAACTACTAATGGAATGAATGCATGTCTCACAGCTATATAATCAGGATCCTGCAGGTCCTGTGTAATATACTGATCACAAACTTCTAAACAATGATTATTGCAACATATTCGTCCAGTAATTCATATGTAAATCACACCTAAGTGTTAAACTGATATGGCTCTAACCACACTAAAGCAGAAACAGCAAACAATTTTTGAGAAACTGCAAGTTGCTCATTCCAGTGTGTCCTATCATTGGTACCTCAGAAGCTTATCTTTCATTAAATAGGTTTCGCTCAAACATTCAAGAAGCTTCCACAAGTTTTAGCTTCTCGCTCATTTTCCTTCATAAAAGCTATGGCATATAAGGATAAAAAGAGAATTTAAACTGTTGCAAAGGCCTCATGATTCAGAATCGACATCAGCATCTTGTGCTTTTGTCTCTATTCTACTGAATAACCTATGTAAACTCTGTGTTTCTCATGATTATTTATTTTTCATATCCACAGTCCACAGGACGAAAGAAAATAACCACCTAACCAGTTATCCATGGGCACAACCGATGTTCATATTACGCTCACACTCAAAGTAAATTTGGTTTTGAATTCTCCCTAGTTGCCAAAGTCAAGAAGTGGTTAAAGGACTCGACTATCAAGCAACCTTTCCTGGTGGCTTGCCATCTCATTGCATCTTCTTAATTCCTCTATGGTTGTGCCTCTTCTTCATAAAACATAGAGACAGAGCCCTATCCCAGTGATAGAAGTTTCTTCGAATTCAATTCTCCTGGCAAACCTATCACCCGCTGCACATCTGTATGATAAGTACATACTAGATACTACACATCCACATTTCCTAGACACCTCAAAAGCTCCCAAAGCCATTCCTCTCTCCCTCCCAACCCACAGCACCCGGATTGGCTCAGTATTTTGCCTGAGAAGGGGACTGAACCAACCCATGTACACCCTACTTCCCATTACTTCACTCTCCCTTGCTTGTTTTTTCTTTGAACCTAGACTTCTTCTAATTCTTTCTATAAATTGCCACCGATGAAAACAAAAAAAAAAATCTACACATTCCAGAGATTGTCGCTAATTTTGCAGCGTGTAATGCCGACAACCTATGAATTCACAATCAAGCATCCACAGACAAAACTTACGAAGGAACATCGATTCAGCGTCTCTCGAACAAATTCAACGACACATTCTTCAAGTTCGCGCGCAATTGTAGCACCAAGAGTCGAATTCAAAATCCAGCTCAAGTATCACATCAACTTATTAAGATTCAGATGTGTCACGCATTACCTGATCAACAGCAAGCTGCGCAAAGCCCAGAACCTCAGAAGAAAATCGTTCACCTGAAGCTACGTCAACAGTTTCCATGGCTTCTTGGCGATGGTAGTCCGTCACCTACGCCGGCCGGTCTCCGTCAACCGTCGTCGACGAACTTCTTCTGTTGGTCGCCTCCGTCGGCAGGTGGCGATCATCCATGCGTCAAAGCTCACTGGTGGCGTCGTATTGGAAGATGAGGAGTGGTGATGCGGAAAGTGGGGGTCGATGAAGTTTGAAGAAAGAATTACAGAATTCTATTTGGGAATAAAGTTGACTAACTTGGGTTAATTAAAGGGGATTTGAGCAAAAAAAAAAAAGGTGATTGATTATTTTAAGCAAGCGATCATCAAATATATATTATATTTCTACAAGGATGGAAGGGTACTTCGACAAAGACAAAAAAACAATTTTGATATGCTCATTTCAGCAAAAAATTTGACATTGATAATTTTCAAAAAGTCGTTTCCAGAAAAATGACATAATGGGGCAGCTACGTGATCAAGGCTTCCGACAATTTTTACGAGTCATGTGTTCAAAATCTGTTTATGGTGATAGTTGTTGAGCAAGGGAGAGCGACCAAGACAGTTCCTTGATTTCATACTCGAGTATAAAATGCGTGAATGGGGCATGGATTGAGGGGTTGAATCGATGTGAAACTAATAAGCCCCGGAGAGAAAAGTAGATGCATTGGAATTGAAATTACATTGCAAGAAACTAAATTTTGAAACGAAAATACATGGAAATGAAAGTGGCAAGAAACAAAGGTGCAAGTAAAGAAAAAATAAAAAAAAAATGAAAAACAAAGATACCTTTGCATGCTTTCTTGGTCGAACTAATTTTCTTGATATTAAGTTGAGAAGTAGGGCGACCTTCTCTCTCCTTGTGGAGGGCTCTTTGGGGATGATTATTTCCATTGTTGTAGCTAGCAAAGTTAAACGCTAATTAAAATGGACACGTAAAGTACCTCAATGTTAATAAATGGGTAAAAGCAGGTGCTAAGAGCGGGTTACAAGTTTTTTGAGAAAATTAAAGGAGAAGAACAAGAAGAAAGAATGCATTTTAATCGAGATCAGCGAGTTCACTTACCTATGAATTGCTTCCTTAGCAAGTTTCGATCATTCTAACAACAAAAGCTGCAAGCCAACACTACCATCCTCATCTCTGCCGGTCAAATTGGAAGTCGGCATAGTCTTGGTTTGCATGCCATGAGGGAGAATAAGCTTAGGATTTCCCTTTGATACTATTTGACTATGTTCCTCACTACTCCTTTGACAATCTTGCAAGTCTTTTTGTAGATCTGTTTCGATCAAACTATCATTGTGCATAAGTGGACACTCAACTTTTAAATCTGTTGACTCAAGAACAACCTCGTGGAGTAAAGTTGGATCGATAAGCCGATTGTTTTGAATTACAACCTTTAAATTGTCATCAAGTGGCTTGCATATTATTCGACATCCCCACCTTTTTGCCTTTGTAACCGATACTGTAAGGCTAAAGTGTACATAACTCCCATCAATTTGACCAAAATCGACTTCTCCCCACAGATCATATGGTGTGAAATACCAAAGCAAGATTTGATCCGAATCCAATGCCCAAAGCATTCCTCCTTTGCAATCCCGAATTTTGCCATTCACATGTGGTAAAATCTTAACTATTTGATTTTGTGCCTGTCCATCATTATTGAAAACGGCACAAAGAGTCAATCCAAGAAACTTGTCATACAAGTCCTCTGAAGCCATGAATGATACGGAACTCTCTTCAATAGGGAGGACCCACTCTGGCATCTCTCCTCCAAGGAGCCAAATTGTGTAATCAGGAGGTGTCTATTATAAAGATAGACCATTAGAAAGTACCGAAGTTTGTTATTAGTAGTACTAAAATAAACGAATTCATTTTGAGTTTAGTGATTAATCCTAGTGAATTCCACTTCAAAACTAGAGCTCTCTAAATGAGTAGAGATTCAGTGACCCTTGCTTGCATTAACATACAACTCTCATGTGATAGAAATCATTCCGGTAGAAGTATGGTAGCCAACTTTATTACATGCAAAAAGTGCAGAATCACTTTTATATTTGTTTGCGTTTCTTGAGCCTTTGCATTTACTACTATTCCAATATACAAGAACACAATTCATCCAGCATATACTGAGAGAGAGAGAGAGAGAGAGAGCCTAACCTGGTCCGAGAGGGAATGTCAGCCACGGTCAACACTCTACGGACAAGAACAGGAGATGAAAACGAATCTCCATTTTTTTTTTTGCAGAGATTCGAAATTATTAGCTGAAATATGCTTCAAAAAATGGTGGAAGCTCGGGTATCTCTTGTAATTGATGGGCATATGAAATTGCAAATACGGATAAATGATTAAGCTTACGAATAGATGTGGGAAGGCTAGTAACATTGCTCTCCGACAGAATTAAATGTTGCAAGATGGGAAAACAGGAAGGATTCTAGAAAATCCTATTCCGGACAAATTACATCCCCAAGAGATAAAAAGAGTAAATTTGAAAGTCCGGTCTTCATGCACGGATCAGCTGAATCCTCATACCTGGAAATCCTATTAAAGTTTTGTGCAACCCCCAAGTTCCAAGATTTCAATGTTTTGTAACTTGTATATGCTAGAAGGAAGACTAACCAAGTTCTTGCAATTACTTAAATCCATTATTTTCAAAGAGACAAGATTTTCTATTGATGCAGGAAGTTCTTTAATAGCGGTCCCTTGTAAACAAAGCCTTTTCAAGCCTTTGAGTTTATGTGGAATATCAGGGAAACTATCAACCTTTTTGCACCCGCTTAAATTCAACAACTGTAACTTGTCGTGATAAGCAATAGACTCAGGGGCTTCTATCAAGTTTTTGCAATCATAGAGAACCAATTCCTCAAGATTTGGAGTATAAGAAAGGTCGGTCATATGAACCAACGATTCACAGTTACTGAAATTAATGTACTTCAATTGTTGGAAGTCCTGCAAAAACAGCGAAACCAACATTTCATTAAAAGTTACTATAAATTGATTTTCTGAGAATTACATATTGTATTGAGAAATTAGTAAACAATTAGAAACTTTACTAGTAATTACAAATCTATATGTATATATTGTAAGGGATTGAAATATAGAGATGGTAAATCAAAAAGCTAATGGATATTGGTTGGATGCGGGCCACGTGGTAAAACTATGCCACATGTCATGCCATGTGGCAATTAGAAAAGTGGTAGAAGGACACCAGAAGTGCCAAAAGTTGTGTACGGCGCTCACTTTTATTCCAAAAGTTTCTTTCGGATCATTTAAATGCCACTTTATAAAAAACAATGATCACTTAAGTGCCAACTCTGATCTCGAATGCCGGAAATCCGACGTGGTAATATTTTAATATTTTTTCCACTGACATGGCTCACTGGACGTCTAAATCAACATAAAAAAAACCCAAAACAACGTTGTTCAACAAGTATCACTTGCCTGCACGACCCAAAACGACGTCATTCAGCAAGAAAAATCAATTTCTTGCTGATGGTGAACTTACCTTTACCAAAAAAAAAAGAAAAAAGGGGATGCAAAGGGAAAAAGGGAGCATAGTGAGAGAGCGAAAGGGAAATTCTCTCCGGCTTCTTGTCTGGGCAATTCATCAAAACCACCTCAAAAGTATGCTGTCAATGGAGCTAATTCGTTGAAGAACTTGGCTGCAAACCGAAGGCTCGGCCATATCCATTCTCATCCACGCATGGTGAGGAGTTCAAATCGCGGTTGGTGTTGCCTCCTTCGCCAACCAAGTCCCTTGAGGCGGTTTCTAGAGCCATTTTGTTCCGATCTACCCAGCAATCGCGTCCGGCGACTTTCCCTTCACAACGTACGCCAAAGCTCCTCTCTTTTCCCCTGTTTTGTCGAATCGGCGAGCTGGGGCTCACCAGCCCTGATTCTCGCGCGTTCGAACCTGCTCACACCTTTCTCTGTGTATTCCTAGTGTTGTTTTATGGTTATGGTTGAGTATGGTTTGAGTTTGCGCCCCGATTGCTTTTTGGTTGTCCCCTCGGCCGTTATACCTTAGGTGTTCGATGAAATGTCTCGGGTGAGGTTTGTGCACTTGTTCTTGGTTTTCCATCCAATCTAGGCGTTCATTGATTGCTGGATGTATTTCATGGCTTTCTAAATTGATATCACGCCAGTGTCTTTCATATTTCGTCGAGTCTGGTTCGTTTGGGAGCGATTGCTCTTCCCCCCTCTCTCTCTCTCTCCTCCATTTCTTTGATTGAGCTTTGCAACATGAGATGAAACCAAGTGATCTCGACTGAACAGCACTCTTCTCACATATCTGAACCATGTCGTTCCTTGCCCTCTCTCTCCAACCTATCAACGAATCTGACATCCTCCTTTAGACCCATGAGTGGTTCCCGACTGCTCGCACCTTCGTTGCTCTCTCCACCTCACGCCACACCCGCTTCTCCTACGCCAAGCCCTTCACCGCTCCCTCCTCCTCCTTTGATCCTGACCCCACTTCCACCTTCTACTTTATCAGTGATGACCCCCTCACCGCCTCTTATGGCCTTGCGACAGCCATAGAAGCCTTGGTTTCCCTTAAAATCGCCCTTGGTGAGAAGGAGGTGGCTTGGCGTCGTTTGTTGAGGTTGGGGTGCAGCTCATAGGTCTAGGTGGTGATGGGTGAGCGTCGGAGAAGCTATGGCCAAGTAGTCACAGTGTGAAGCAACAAGGGTGCAGAAGGGAAAAGAGAAAAAAAAGAAAAAAAGAAAAAATGACATGGAGGGAGAGGAGGAGAAATGTACACATGGAAATGCCATGTGGACCAATTTTTTTATTTATAAAAATTCTAACTTATATAAAAATTTTAATTATAAATGCCACGTACTTATTTTGGTCGGAATTTCTCACTGGAAGCACTTAAGTGATCATTTTTTATTAGATTTTGCACTTAAATGATCCGGTGAAAACTTTTGGCACTAAAATGAGCGCCGTACATAACTTTTGACACTTCTAATGTCATTTTCCCCAGAAAAGTAAAATGAAGTGCCAAACGACAACCATGCGAATGTGGGCCACGTGACAAAATTAAGCGACATGTCATGCCATGTGCCAATTAGAGAAGCAAAATTATTGTCAGGTGGTGAGCATCGGAGTGAACATTTTTTTATTCTAATTTAGACTATTTATAATGGCTTAATGTCAAGACTATATTCTATCACAATGAAAGTTTTCAAAAAATAAATAAAATTTTAAATTTCCTTGAAACCATGCAAAGACAATGAAACCAACTTTGAAAAAAATTATGAAGAAAAAAGAATTCAGATATACAATTCAATATCTAGCTCTGAATTTTGATTAAGAAACTAGTCGTATGCCACCACTAGATCCCATTATTTGTAAACGCATTACAACATTATTGGCAAAGCTTCTAATAAATATTTTATTATGTTTGCTTAGAAATGTTGCTCTTTAAGGACTGACTTAAGTAATTAATAATGCCTTGTTTTACAGCACAGTGCATTCAAACCTTTGACAGAGTTAATTCTATCGATGCAGGACAAATCTCATTGTTAGGTACGTACATTGGGTAAGGCTCTATCACTTGATAACTAACTGGCCTCTTAAGGTTACTTTCAGTTGGAGATGTCATGACTAGGATATCTAATTTACCACATCCAAATCAAGCATTTAGCCACTTAGCCAGCTACTGCTTGGGTGTTTTCACTTTTATACACAATATCAACAAATTCATTCTTTATATTATTGTTTCCTCTATATTTGCTCATTATACAAATTTTCTATAAAAAAAAAAGGTTATGTGTAAACAACCGACACAATTAGAATAGGTTATGCAGCTCACACTAGCACATTTGCATTCTTCACTAGGTAGATTTGATTTGATTTTGAAATATAACTATGTCAATTGTTAGAGACATTGGATTTAAAAAGTATTTTACCTTCATCTATATTATTATATAAAGTAAAGAAAGGACATCCTACATTTTAAGGGATTTCAATTTTCTTTTTAATTCTTTCCTTCAATTATACTCAATTACTTATTTTACAAATATTATACTCATGGATGGATACGTGAAATTGGTTATTCTCTTTTATCTCACATACTTTATAATTATGTCTCAAGTTTGAGCCTATATATTGAACCCGACCTGATTGGAGGATGGGGACCTTCGTATTGCATGAGGAGGTAAAAGAAAAGTCCAAGTTGGACTTTGACATGGTGTTGCATTCTTTGGATGATAATCTCGTATTATAATTTGTTTTTCTTTGTTGGATATATGAACCAACGTTCGGTCAACTGATAGGGTTTCTTCATATCTATCCAAGGTATGAGACCAAGAGTTGAACTCCTCTGATTGCCGCCCGATTGACTTTCCTTTAAAAGGCGCGCAAGAGGAAACAAAAAGGAATACTCTGAAGAAAGTCTAGGTGGGTTCCAGAGATAGAAATAAAGTGTGGGCTCTATTTTGATCTCCCTGCAGCTGTAACCGCACAAAGGAGAAACAAGGGGGAAGCTCTTCTTTGGCCGGGCACAGGAGCGGTAACACACGCTGATATATATGCAATGTAGTTTTACATCCAAATTTATTTGTTTCTTTGTGAGCACTATGGGTTTAGGTGTATCTAGGACTAGGAAGCGCTCGAGTGTGTAAGCGATTGTAACTATAAAATTCTCTGATTAATTAATGGAGTTTTTGGTGCTGGCTCTCTCCATGGAGTAGGTACCAATACTAAGACCGAACCACACAAATATTTCGTGTTTTCTTGTTATTTTTGTAGTCATTTTGTGTTGATTTAATTGCAAGATCCGTTAGTTTCTGTATTATTTTACTAAGATTGGTATCAGAGCTATTGCTAAAATCTTTTGGATTTGATATGGGAATTTTGCTTGTCTGATTGTTGTCTAGAAATTTTATTGTTACAGTTATGTGTGGAGTGAGAGTAAAAATTTTGAGAAATTTAATGAGAGGAACAATTTTGCATTGTGGAGTGTTACGATGCATGCTCTATTAACAACCTAAGATTTGGCCAAGGCATTGGATAGCAAGGCTAAGTTGCTAGAAATGATGAAAGATGCCGATAAAGGTGAGTTAATTGAGAGAGCGAGGAGTATGATTCTATTGAATTTATCAAATGGGGTATTAATAATGGTGGCCGAAGAGAAGGATGCTCCAGCATTGTGGGCAAAACTTCAGGCACTCTATGTAAAGAAGGGTTCGAATATCGCTTATACATGTTGAAGATGATGTTTCAAGTTTGTTATACTAAAGATACTTCCATCAAATCCCATTTAGATGTGTTTAACAAACTCATAATGGACTTGAAGAACGTTGAAGAGACCTTAGATGATGAAAAATAAGGCATGATATTGTTGGCTTCTCTACTAGAGTCATGAGAGTACTTTACTAACTCAATATTACAGGGGCATACTACAATTACCTCAAAAGAGGTAGAATCTGTTTTGTTCTCTAAGGAGTGGTAGAGAAAGTTGAAAGATGAGGATCTAGTACAAGAGGTGGCGTGAGGACTAGTGATTCGAAATAGAGATCAACATCGGAGTCTAGATGCAGAGGTAAAACCAGATCAAAATCTCACAATAAAAAGTCTAAGGGTTGCGTGATGTGCTTTGACTGTCATGAGGAGGGGCACATGAGGAGAGATTGCCTAAAGCTAAGAAACGGAGATATGCCAGTGCAAAAATAGAAAGAGTCGTGCCCTTCAAAGTTGAAAGCATCCTCCCCAGATAAACTACCCACCTTGCAGTGTCCCCCTCCCGAATTCTCGATGCGGCGGTTAGGCATAGCAGGCAAAATACCTCAAGTAGTGTAGTGTGGCGAACGTTGTTGAGGAAAGCACCAATAATGCAAAGGCTGTCTTGAGTGTGACTATCGACTCATCAAGAGATGTGTAGTGCTAGAATTTGGGGTATTCTTATCAAATGATGCTTCATAGAAACTGGTTTACTACTTAATAAACTGCACATGATGATAGAGTTATGATGGGGAATAACGCAGCCTACAAGATTGTCTGGATAGGGACACTTCGAATTCGGATGCACGATAGGTAATGCACATATTGATGGATGTGAGGCATGTACCAAAGCTTAAGATAATCGTATTTCTCTTGAAACACTCAATAACATTAGGTGTAAGTACACGGCTGAAGAAGGAGTGCTGAAGATCTCTCAATGTGCCATGACAGTGATGAAGGGGAAGAAGGTGAATTCTCTATATCATCTACTGGGAGAGACCATAACCAGATCTTCTGTAGTTTTGTCAAGCGAGTCAAACTCAAACTTGATTAAGTTATGGCATATGCCATTAGGGCACAAGAATATGACAAGTATGACGATGCTGAGTTAGAGTGGATTGCTCAATGGTCAGAAGATAAGGAAGCTAGACTTGTGTGAGTAATGCATCTTTAGGAAGCAAAGCCGAGTTAAATTCACTACAGCTATGCATTCGACCAAGCAACTGATTGGTTATATTCATTTAGAAGTCCAAGGCCCATCTCCGATTTCTTCGAAAGGAAGAGCTCGATATATGTTGATATTCATCGATGATTATTTGACAAAGGTATGGATATACTTCCTAAAGCACAAATCTGAGGTGTTCAATCGGGTCAAGAAGTTTAAGGCACTCATTGAGAAGCATTTAGTAAACAAATTTAGTGCCTTAGGATCAATAACGACATGGAGTTCTATAGAAAAGATTTTACCAATTTTTGCAAGGGAGAAGTGGTTTTGGGACACCACATAGTGCCCCGGACACCACAGCAGAATGGTGTCATAGAATAAAGGAATAGAACTTTGATTGAGTGAGCTAGGTGCATTCTTTTGCATGCAAGACTTGGCAAGGAATTTTGTTTTTAGCTAATAGTTAATGGTACAAAAAAATAGTAAATGACAAAGTTTGTGTATAACTATAGAAATGAATTTTTTAAGTTCTAGTCCTAGAGAACATTTAACTAACACCCTTTCATATTATCTTTAACAAAATATATGTTGATGGAGGAAAATGGAGCCAATGATTGTGGGACGCATGATATAGCCATAGCACACTATTCTATCCAACTTTCCATTACTGTATCAATATGTATATAATCCTAAAGCTACGTTTGGTAGTTGGGATAAAATTCAAAATATGATAAAATTTGTCATATCTCATGTTTGGTGCCTGTTCAAGATATGATAAAGTCGGACATATGAGGGATATAACCCCGATAAAATTATCCCATGGGAGAGGTGGAATAAAGGTTGATAGGATTTCTAATATCCATAATATAAAAGTTATTTTTCTCGAATAACAAACTTGTTAAATTAATAAAATTAAAATAGTATTTGAATATAAATAATATTTGAATTTTAATATAAAAATTCAAAATAACAAAAAAAATAAGAATAAATTCGTTTTTATTTATTCTTATTTTTTCATTTTTTTATATTCAAATTAATTTTTATATCTTATGATGTAAATATATATATATATATACACACACACATTTAATATTTATATTTATTACATATTTTAGGCATATTTGTATAGTTTACTATTTAATAAAATTTTATTAGAGAATGATGGAAGGGAAGAAAAAAAAAAAAAATAATTAAAAAAAAGAGGAAAAAATAAAAAAAAATGAAATAGGCAAGAGTATCGTGAGAAATTTTTATCATCTTCATTTGTGTAATTTTTATGTTCATTTACACTGATATAATGCTCATAGCAAATAATGGATATAGAAATATGTGAAAATATCCAGCTTTATTACTGCAATTTACCAAACAATAAATAAGATATAGCAAATCCTTGACTATTATATAATCTATATTGACTGGGTGAACACTGAATATGTCCTTATTACATATCCTTAGGCCACAACACTCTTCATGTGGAAGGAAGCAAGGAGCTTCGGTAGATCAGACAACACGGAACCTACTATTCAAGTTTCTGAGTGAATTTCTTAACGTATTAATGAACTTTTCATTCAAAGTTACTATAAACTGATTTTGTGAGTATTAAATATCACATTGATACTTTACCAAAAAAAAATATCACATTGAGAAATTACTAAACACTTTGAAACTCTACCAGTAATTATACAAACATACTTATATATATATGTGTGTGTGTGTGTACATTTTAGTAACTCAGAGTTAACTCTTATCATTTGACATTTTAGATATTATTTGAAAGAATTGAATAATATATAGACACACCATATAAAAAAATGTTCACAAGTAAAATTGGGGTAACAATTATTAGAAGATTAGAATAAGTATAATTAAAAATCCCAAATCAACATGCAGATTTACCCCTTATTAATTTTCGTCTTACAAAAATCCTACACTGGTACAATTATGACACATTTATCAAAATCTAATTTTCGTTTAATAAAACATCCCATACCAGTACTCCTCACCCAAATCTACTCTCTATTTGTAGATGAAAATTAGTTTAGGATAAAACGGTGCCACGTGTCATGCATGTGGCAATCCTAAAATCTAAGTGAAGGGTCACTTGGCGAATATGCGAATGTGGGGCATGTGACAAAACTATGCCACGTGTCATGCCATGTAACAATCATAGAAGCACAAGAAAGTGCCACATGGCGAGTGTGGATGTGGGCCACGTAACAAAATGATGCCACGTGTCAAGTCATGTGACAACCATAGAAGCAAAATGAAGTGTCACGTGGAGAGCACAGGAGTGAACACTTTGTCGGATTCCGGCTCTAACTATATATAATAGATGAAGGTCAAGAATATATGTTTTATCACAAAAGAATTTCCCAAAAATCAATAAAATTTAAAATTTGTTGAAGTTTATCAAAGACAATGAAACCAACTTTGAAAAACATGGGAAAGAAAATACAAATTTCATATATTGAATTCAAAAGGGCTAATGTAGGTAAATGCTCACCTTAAATTGATTTGGCACTCTTTGTGATATTGCAATTGCTCATATCAAGTCCCACTAATTTCTTTCTACCAGAGGAAAATTCTAGAATCCGAGGAGCACATCTATCCCATCGAAACCATCTTAGCTCATTAGGAAGCCATATAGGACCTTGGAAAGAATTATGCACATTTTGCAAAATGAGCATTCTCAAACTTCTCAATTTTGTAAAAGCATCAGGGACTGATACATATTTCTGTTGGCTAGGTGGCTCCACCACTATGGCTTTTACAACACAATCTTCCTATATAAACAAAACTATTTGGGTTATGCAAGTTCAGTAATTAGAGTAAAACAGATAAGGAGCATAATTTTGATCATATATGCAAGTCTTACCGTGTCACTTGACAAAACATCGACAACGTCATCATACAACCATAGTCTGCTGCGTTTCCCAGGATCATCGCTTTCTTGGTTCACAATATCCATACCCATCAATTGAATCAAGTCATGCATTTGTATGTTCTTGGACTCAATTCTTATCAAGGACCTCTCCATGAGAATTTGTAATCCTATTACTGCCTTAAGATCGCAACTGTCAAGAACTTTCTTTACATACTCACTATCCCAGCCCTTAAAGAAGCAGGCAATGTGGAGAAAGATCTCTTTCGCTTTTGGCTCTAGTCCATCATAACTTATTTTGAGCACATCATTGATGCCTTTTTAGGAGCCGTAGAAATTTCATCCAGTGCACTTTCCCATTCATATTCTCTTCTACCGCGTAAGAAGGAACCTAGCACCTCAAGTGCTAAAGGAAGGCCTTTAGCATGTTTTAGAACACTATCCACTAGATCTGTCCTGATTTTAAATTTTTGGTGTGTCGGAAAAGCATGCTTACTAAACAGCTCACGAGCTTCACTGTCATCCAGTTCTCTAACCTCGTACACATGATATTGATCTATCCCGAGATAAGTTAGCAAATGGCTATCTCTTGTAGTAACAATGATCCTGCTTCCCGTTATGAAGCCACTTACCTTCTCCTACTAAAGCATGTAATTGGCGCAAGTCATCCACATCATCAAGGATGAGGAGAACTTTTTTGTGACAAAGTCTTTCTTGTATTAGATTAATACCTCTATCAACATTGGACACTACTAATCTTTCTTTCAGTGCTAATATCTCAAATAGTAATTTTTCTTGCAAAGTTACTAAATCCTTGCAATCTTTTGAAACTTCTCGAACATTCGCCAAAAAACATGAATTCCCAAATTGATTGAAAATATCATTATAAACAGCTTTGGCTAAAGTCGTCTTTCCTATGCCTCCCCTGTCCCCACAATCCTACCATGAGAACATCATCATTAGACTCAAGGTTTAACATCGATTTTAACTTAACCACTCGGGAATCTATCCCAACTGGATGTGTAGCAACATGCAGAAGTGTTCGGTCTAGGTGAGTGGAGATTTCCGTCACAATTCTTTTTATAAGCTCGACTCATCTCTGAAAAAAAAAAAAAAAGAAGTTGTGGCATCATTTTAGCAATTTGAATAAGCAAATAACAAGCAATTACTAGCCAACGATGACAAAAGCAGTGCATCACATTTTTACATAACCATAGCCAAAACAAAATGTATTTCTACCAAGTCGAATTAGAACTCAAAAGAGCTCCACAACAATCGAAACAAGTTCAGGTTCAACTTTTAGTCTTCCAAGTGATTCATGTTCTTTTGATTTATGCATGATGATTTACTTTTTTTTTGTTGAACTATTATATGTGATTTATTTATACACTTAATAAAAAAAACTTGCCAAGCTTAATTTTCTTTTAATTATCAAATTTTTTCAATTTTTCCAAATTTCATTTTTCTTTTTTAACTAAATCTTAGATTTACCAACTCTTATATGAGATTACTAAATTTAACTTAAGCCACTAAAGAATTTTCAGAAACCAAAAGATGAAGCATCTATACATGTACTTACAATCATGTGTGTGCAGATTTTTACAAACAATCTTTGTACTTGTAAAAATTGGCTTCTTACACAAAATATAGACTCCACTCTACTTACCCATCTTTCAAATGCCACCCGGACAAGTTAGCAGCATCGGAAAGAGCTTTCTCCCATCTCTTCACTTCCTTGAATCCTTCCCGAACTTGGACTCATGCTTAATCATAGCTTCTCTATACCTCTCTCTTGGTGTTTTCACTTCTCTAGGTTCCACTTTGTAAAACAAGGGAAAGACCAAGAGAGCTCTTTCTTTCTTGCAGTCCATGATTCTCGCCACCTCTTCCAAACACCACCATGAGGAAGGGAAATCCTCAGAGAAAACAATTAACGCGATCTGTGATTCATCAATTGCCTTCATAAGTGCTGGTGCTATTTGCTCTCCTTTCCTGAGCTCCTCGCTATCAACATAAGTGTAGATTCCTTTTCGGTTAAGAGCTTCGTAGAGATGACCCGAGAAAGTTGTTCGAATGTCCTCACCTCTGAAACTTAAGAACACATGGTAAATCCTTTCAGGTTTTGATGAAGAAGCCATTAGATGATGGAGTTCAACCATCAGCAAAGAGTATTAGCTTAAGATTTGGTAGTGTGTTTTCAGGTAGTTCATTCACCATTTGATCTTCTTGTTGATTTATTCTTATACTAGAGGACAGAGGTGCATGGCTTTTTTAGGGCAAAGTCAATAAAAAAATAATATTAGAAATTTGGAAAATGATGGACTAAGATATCTAATAGGTATGACCACATGGACTTATTTTTTTTCAAGAAAGCAAATCGCGGGGTTATTCCGATTGGCTGGCAAATGGATAACAAAGGTAGAGAATAGTATAGATCACTACTGGTCCCAGTGGACTCAATTATTGCACAAACTGATAAAGAAACTTTGTTGGCTTCCTCAAAATCACATCCACAACCTCCGAGTAGTTTTTTGTAACATCCTCAATTTTAGTCCCTAGGAATTGGCCATGGAAATAGTGTATGGACTGATTCGAGGGTCGGTTATAGATCAGGCTAGTATGGTCAATCGTTCAAGGCACCTAAAATCTTGATTACCTCAGTTCTTTGCCAAACCAAATTTAGTGAAATTTGGGATCCGAAGAAGGAAGTGCCATTAGAACTAAGCAAAGGGATGAGACTCATTTCTAAGCCCTCCAATCTTACCCATGATTTTGCTAGAATTGAGTTTTATTAAACCAAATTTGGTGGTTTTCTCATTTGGACTCAATTCTTGATCTTGTTATGGAAAAACCTAGATTCGGATCCTCTATACCTCTTCATTTTGTTATTTTTGTGGAAACTTTGTGGACCGAATTTCCTAAAATTTTCTTCTTCAAAGTTGTTCCAAATATCTTGAAGTTTAACATATTTTAATTTCAGAATTTTTGGACTTAATTTGGGTTGGACGATCAGCTCATTTTTGGACCGTATAAAACTGTTCAGAATGGGTATTTCTCTGGTGTTTACACTTTCCTGATTTACTACAAACTTCGGTGACTCTCGAGCGATTCTTGGCGTGTTGCTTGAGCACGTGGAAGGTGGGTTCTCGACCTCGAGCTCTCTAGTTGCCGAACAACAAGAAGAGGCACGGGCTAGTCGGTGAGCTCTTTATGTGGCCGCACAACAAGGAAGACGAGGGCTAGGTGGTGAGGCTCTCAGTCTCTCTTTCACTTGGTGTGAAAACAAGAAGCAAGGAACCAAGAAACAAGATGGTGATGGCTTGAGAGTGGCGTGAGAATGGAGGATGGCGTGAGAGAGGAGGAGCAGGGGGCCGACTTCACGTGAGGCTTCTCTTTCTCTTCCTCTCTATATATTGCAAGCCAAGGTCAAGAGAGACAAAAATGTCATTTTCACAAGGGTCCCTAAAGTCTTATGGCCATTAATGTGTGTCATGATGGAGGGGTCCCTAAAGTCAAAAATCATTTAAGGCTTGTCATGATGATGTGCCCCAAAGTCTAACTTTAATTAATACAAGCCATTAATGATCCTTATCTCTTCCTCTCTTTCTCTCTCGGCAACTCTCTCGGCCGACTCTCGTCTTGGCCGACTTCCCTCTCTCTCTCTCTCTCTCCCTATTTCTGTGGCTCTTACTTGAGTCATTAAAAGGAAGAGATAAGGTGTCATCATGAAAGGGTCTCAAAAGTCTCATGTCATTAATTTAGGCTTCTTGAACAAGCTTCATTCTTGGTCATTCATCTCCCAACTTAGGCTTCAAGTTTTGACTTCTCTAGAATCCTCCAAGTCCAAGCTTGCTTCTCTCTTTTCTCTCTCTCGGTTTCCCCTAGGCCGACGTCCAATCAAAGCATAACATGTCTCATTTGAAAGCTCAGAACGTGTAATTTAAATCACCAAAAGACATCAAGTCAAAATTCCAACGTTCTCGTATAGAAAATGCTGAATCTTTAAAATCTGACAAAACCGGGCAGTTTTGCACTGTTCACGAAATCAAACTTGAAAACATAGTAAATGGACTCCCAAAATTCTCAAATTTCAATATGTCATAAACAAGGCCTTAACAAACATTTTTCATGAAGAGCACGAAATCTCAATCTCTGTAAACACCATTTTCAGTAGCTCAAAGACAGACTAAAAACAGTACACTGAAACAGAATTCTTGTTTCTAAAACTAAGCTCTGTCCAGAATCCAAATCATCTCGAAAAATTCCCAAATTTATTTACGTTAGAGAAAAGGAAGTTTTCAACAACTTTTGTGAAGGAAACTTTTCCAAAATCATCCTAGAAAAGCTTGTACAAAATAAAGAAAGGGTGAACATCACCGAAATACCCATTCTGGGCAGTTTTATACGGTCCGAAAATCAGTCCATCATACCACTCATATCAACTCCAAAAATTCTAAAATTATAGTATGTAAAACTTCAAGATGTTTGGAGAAACTTTCAAGAGTAAAGTGTTTGGAAATTTGGATCATAAAAGTCTTCCCAAAAATAACAAAATGAAATGGTACAAAGGATCCGAAATTGGGTTTTCCAAAACACGAGTAAAAATTTGTTTCAATTGAAAAACTACCAAACTTAAACCATAGCCATTTTCCAGGGACTGAAATTGAGGATATTACAATTCTTCACCTTCCACGTGCTCAAGCAACACACCAAGAATCGATCAAGAGTCACTGAAGTTCATGTCATCAAATTGAACTTCATCAATGGAAGATTATAAATTCTCAATATAAATTCTCAACCTCGAATTTCTTGTCATCAAATTCAAGTCAAGTTTGAACGTTTTGAGTGTACTGTCAATCCTACTGCGCATCCACCAAGGCTTTCTCCACCGTGAGACAAGTCATCTTCTTTTTCTCCAAGCACCAAAAGAAAAGAAGAGTGAGGACTTTTAAGTCAAGCCTAGGAAATTTATCTAAAGCGGAGGGAGAAAGTTTTCGGCTTTACTAGTCAAAGGGACGACGCTTCGAGATAGTTATGAAGAAAGGGTTTATGCGAGAATACGTTTTTCTTTCCTAATTTGCCATAGGTGAATAGTCTGATATATCCCCATTAGCGGGTCCCAATTCCAGAGGCAATTTTGAAGACGAGCAAAGCGGAAAAAATAGAGTGGCTGTTTCAAGTTTAAGCAGGAGGTAGTGTCTCAACTCTGGATTTGTCGCAGAGGCGACATAATTTATTTAAGATGATTTAAAGCGAAAAGTTTCCAAATTTAGATCAATCAAACAGTTCACAAAATTCAATTTTGCGAGATCGGCAATTTCCCTTTTCCATTTGGAATTTTTAGTCAGAAATTTCCACCATTTTAGCGAAAAATTTGAGTGTAAAATTTAGTTGGTCAATGAATGGAAATTTCCGAGAAATTCGACCCCGAATAATTTTTTAACTCTATTTTCCAACAATGAAAAGACGAATAATCTTTGACTTTTCTTAGATTTCTGACAAATGATGACGAAGATCCAAGACATCTAAAGTGTGAACACATGGACCAATTTTCACTTAAGACCACATATCTGTGGCCGACAAGATTAGTGAGCAGTGTAGATCGGTACTGGTCCTCGTGGACTCGCTTATTGCAGGGAACGACAAACAACTTTAGGGTGGTGGATTCTCGTGATCTAGGTCTTAGGCCCGCTGATAAAAACAACTTTGGTGGTCTTCCTCGAAATTTCATCCCCAACCCTTGATAAGTGGTTTTTTCCTTGCCATATAGTAATTTACCACGTAACCCACTCAAGAGATATACAAATTACACGCCCAATCAAGTGTACCAGCAAAAAATAATTTTACATCTATTGATAATATAGAACTTTCGAAAAAATATGGTGCAGAAGTATGGACCAAGATATGTAAAAGGTATGAACACATGGACTTATTTTCACTGAAGACCGCATATCAGCTTCGAGGAAATGGCTTTGATCTGTTTAGTCTTCATTTTTCTTTCTGTAATTGAAGTATTTCATGTCATTAGGTTAGCTTTTGTCAAAGGCTCTAATAAATAAAATAAAAAAACTTTTCTGGCTTCCTCGAAAGGGCATTCCCAACCTGCAAGGTGTTGTTTTTTTTTCGCCAAATAAATAATTTTACACATGACTATTCAAAAGATATAACATTATATGCACAACTGACTATATATAGGTCTAAGCCTATTTCAATTTTTTTATCCGCATAATTACTAGCAAACCCATGAAAAAAATCTGCAAGTCCTATGAACAAATTAAGTTTTGCCTTGACCTGGAATAGCAATTATGATATAGAGTAATTTGTACACAATAGCGCTTTTATGGCAATATATCATTCAGAAAAACACGGTGCTTAAGTATGGACCAAGATATGTCGTAAGTGTGAACACGTGGACTTATTTTCACCACCGTGTTATTTAGAGTATCTGATTGACACAAGCTTCGTTGTGGCCGACAAAAGTAGTGGAGAAACAACTTTGGGGTGGTGGATTCTTGTGCTCTGATCATAGGCTTGCTAATTAGAAAAACTTTGCTAGCTTCCTCGAAATGGCATCTCTAGTCTCTAAGTGGTTTCCTTTTTACTAAGTAATAATTTAACACACGACTCCTCAAATGACATATAAATCACAAGACAAATATACATTTTGTATATAGTAAGATAATCACAACATTCCTCACCAAATGTCTAAAGAGTCGGTTTTTAAAAATTTATACCTCTAACTTTGTATTGACACGTACAAAGTTTTTCTTGGAGACTTTTCATTCATTTCATGAGAAAACTAATAATCGAGTTTGTCAATAGTGGTGCGATTGGATGCTTAAACAACAACATTTGCTTAGCTTAGTACCACACTTGAACTTCTTCATTTTAATCGGCTTGATGAACAGCTCGACATGCGAGATGAATTAGAATTCATAACTCCAAAATCATGGCAGTTAGCTTCAATTTCATTATAGTGCGATTGGTCCCAACTCCAGGATTGCGGGAGATGGTCTTAACTCTAAGATAGCGGGACTGGACATGATTCCAAGTTAGTGGAAATGGTCCTAACTCCTTGCTGTGGATTAAGATATGATTCGGACAATCATGATTACAAGAATTGTAGAAGTTTGGATCAAAAACTACCAAGATGAGGATCAGATGAGTCAAGGCCGCCCAAGAGAGCGGACTTTGATGAAAAAACAACCCGTTTTTCTAGAGGATTTTTTTAAGGAGCAAAATACAGTCAAGAGATTTGGATTGCACAAAATAAAACATGGTCAAACACAATTTCATGGTACTGCGTCAAAACTGATGTACAATGTCATCACATGGATAAGGAGTTGTTTTGAGGCAAGCTAGTATTTGTTTTGATCTTGTTCCTCAAAACTATATGTCAATTTTCCTATGATCGTGACTCTTGCGGCGAAGAAGGGAGTTGGAAGAGAAGAAGAAGGCGGGAGGAAACAAACGAAGAAAAAATTAAAGCTCAGCTTGTTCGAGAAAAATGAATGATTTGAAAAAAAAAGTTCTAAAAATAATTACTTGCATCAATTGAAATAATTAGTCAATAAAAATGTATATACATTATCGTCAATAATTTATGTCTATATATTTTTATGGATGATGAAAATATTTTTCTTTCACTCATTTTTGTAAGCGATATAAGTAATCAATTTTAGAATAGTATTAACCAAATTATTCATTTTTTGTGAAATAAACGAAACCTAAAAAGAAAGATGGAGTGATGTGATTGGGAGAGAGAAGTGGATTTGTTTGTTAATAGATGTGGACCCAACAATTACGCGGAGAAAGAAAGATCAAATGCATAAAACGATATTTCAAATCTTTTGCGGAGGTGATTACAGGGGGTCTCAATCAGGGTTGGCCGTTGAGCCGTGCCCGGGATTCCACTAATAATGGAACTTCAGCTCACCTCTTTAATTTCTTGACTCTGAGTGCATTTGGTCCGTTGACTTGAGCTAGTTTAACTCAACCGCGATTACTTTCAAGATTGTCTTCTTCTAGCTCTTAGATTAATGTTGTGTCCTTGTATAACGTCCTAAAATTCGCCTACTTCCGGGATTAATGAAATAGATGATTATTTCTCATTTCGTTTTAGTGAGTCTCGCCCGCAACTGATCATTCTTGGGATACTAACCATTAGGGAATGACTAACTAGGAAAACGGTACGTTGACCCAAGAACTCGACCGTGAATTGAGTCCGATTCCGAGAAGTGACGAGGGAATATTTTGTACCGATGTGGGCCGGTCCAAGGAGAGTGACGGATTGGTTTGGTCGACAACATTCGATCGGATAGCGGGTGATTCCGCACGACCGAGAGTATGCGCGGCGAACGATCTCGAACTTATTCCGGACGACTACGACTCTTGGGACTAGCGATAAATCCTCGTGTTCTCTTGGGGATCGAGACCATCACGACTCGAGTAGCCCTAGGTTAATACGCGTAACCCCTAAACAGCCGTCCGTTAGTGAGAGACGCTAAAACTGCAAATTGAGCGAAATCGATCGTGGAATTGAGTCCGGACTTCATTGTCGAATTTCGTGGGCGACGCCAACTATTTTTGCAAGGACGACGTCATTTTTATGTGGCCAATCATATTTGTAATCAATAGAGCCGAAAATTGGAAATTTGACCCGGGACCGGAAAATTACCGTTTTGCCCTTAGGCCTAAATGTAGTGTTCCGAATTTTGGGAAAATTTGGGGTTTAAATTATGGTCTAATCAGCTCCAATAATTCAGAATATTGTGGACAAAATTGCCTCTCTACTATTTGAACTTGATTGGATCTCAACCATTGAATTAAGGGTAAGATGGGCATTATGAGAAGTTGTTCACCAACCCCACTAAGCCCTTTGTGCCTATATCTCCCTCATTCTCTCTCTCTCTTCTCATTTCTTCCCTTCTCCCCAAGTCAGCCGGCACCCCCTCCTCTCTCCCTCTCCCGTGAGCTCCCTCTCTTCCTCTCCTTGCTCAGCCGCGTGAGGCCACTCACCGGAGAGCCGCCGCTCGCTGCCACTGTTCCGGCACGGGACCGCCACTGTCCCGCCGCCCTTGCCGCTTGTTCAGCTTAGTTTGGAACTTAGGAATCCAGGTGAGTACAACCCTAAACCCTAATTAGGCTAATTTACATTTTTAGATGGGTTTTAGGGGTTATTAGGGTGGGCTGATTATGGCTGATTTTGTGGTGATTTTAATGGCCTAAGGTGATGATTTAGGGATGGTTTAAAGGCTATGGATAATTGGATTAGTGGTTTGTTAAGCTTGGTTTGCTTGATGATGCATATTTATTGATTTCAAAGATCTTTATTACTATTGCATATCCGGATTTTGTTATTTTTGGTGTGACTTGTGTGGCGCGAATTTGAAGAAGTGCTCTTCATGAAAATTGTTTCCAACATCTTTAAGTATAACATATTTTAATTTGGAAATTTTTAGAAATCATTTGATGCCATTCGGAAGTTCATCTTTGGACCAAAATAAAATTGCCCGATTTATTGTTCACCCGACCTTGGGTTTGTTTAGGATTTTTATAAATTTTTCCAGGCCTATTTTCAAAATTTACTTGGCTACATTTGTGACTATATAACATAGAAAAATTTCAAGGTTTTCCAAAATTATTTGGGTACTGAATGAGTTGTATTTTGATGGCCTAAGGGGCTGTCCGAGCGAACCGGATTTTGTCCGATTTTGAGTGTCAAAACAAGGTGTTTACAGTTAGAAATGGGTTTTGAGTTCTTTCACGGAAAATGTTCATTGAGATATTTTGTACAACATATCCAAATTTTATAATTTTTGGAGTTGAATTACTATTTATTTAAAATGGATTCTGAACTGTGTGCTGGCTCGAATTGCTCCGAATCTGTGTATCCGGTTTTTCCCTTGTTCTTAGTGGCTGATCATTGTGGTCTTGATTTGGACTATTATGTGAATTGAGCATAGGCACTTTGATTTGGGTAAAATGTGAATTTGGCGGATGAAATTTGTGGACCGAGTGGTAGCTATTTTCATGGTGATCGTTGTGCTCTAATGTGATGACTTGGAAGTGATTTAGTGGTCTAAGGTGATCTGGTTGGTGATTGATTAAGGTAGGTTCAGTCGGATCATTAGGTGGATTAATCGCGGTCTAAATGCGGAATGTAATGGGCGCAACAATCGGGCCGCATAGTGGCTGTTTATCTGGTGGATTTGAGAGCCTAATGTGATGATTTGGAGGTGGATTAGAGGCCTAGAAGAGACTGATTAGTGGCTGGCCATAGTGGAATTTATCGGGCCTTGTTCGGCGAAATTGAGGATTAATTGTGAATGGCCGTGTGTGCTTGATTTGTCCATTAAGTGGCTGATTGTTTATGGCTTGGTAGTGGTTACGTGATGCCCGGATTGAGTACTTATGTGGCCAAGAAAAGATAGGCTTGGTGGACCTTAGACTTGTGCAAGTTTAATGGCTTAATTGCGTGATTTTCGTGTGTCGATGTTGTACCATGGCTGATTTGAATTAATTGATTGATTAGGCATATTGATTCATTAAATTGAATATGTGTGGTGTAAATTGAGCATATTGCGTTGTGAATTGAACACGTGGTGTTGTGCAGGTGAATGCTCATTATGAAATTCGTGAATGCCCAAGTGTGAACGTTATAGCCATGAGTGTGCATCTCAAGCATTGGCACGACATGTGCATATACGAGTGTGCACGAATGACATGTGCATTGTGATCACCTAAAATGCCCTGATGCATTTTATGCGGGGTTCAGGATAATAATTGGTGACTTTGAATGTGTGATCACAATAAGCCCGGATGCTTTTACGGGGGGTAGTGAACCCGTCCTGAGGTGTGTTACCGGGACGATGCCCGGTTTACCGGAAGATGACCAACCTGATGCGTTTTACGCGGGTTATGTGTCATGAGCCTGATGCGTTTTACGAGGGCCAGAGATCGATCTCGAAGTGATAGACCTGATGCGTTTTACGCGGGTCGGACCTGATGCGTTTAACGTGGGTCGGAGGAGAAATTGATAAATGGCAAGAGTGCTAGCATGCAAGTGTGCGACAATGCATCGATGAGGCAAGAGCATGAGTGCGAGCACGAGCATATGCATGGCATGCGTCGTGACAAAGTGATATGCTTATATGTGCCATGATTGAATTCTGTGACATGATTGTGATTATATATCAATTGTCTAACCTGCAGGGTCAAGTAAATTTTGGATTTGGGCCCTAGGGCCTAAGTCATTTATGGTTTAGACCATGTGTTGTTTGGTTGGTGCTCATCAGGAGGTGTATGTTAGCCTAGTTTAGGTTTAGGGGGCCTATTCGCTAAGATTTATTCTCACTGTTGTTTAAACCCAACTTTTCAAACCCCCGACCTTGAGATGGATTCCGACCCGAGGAGGAAGAGCCGATGGAGTGGGAGTCTGATCCCGAGCCACTTACCCTTTCGTTGCTAGTGGTCGTTGACCCTTTTTGATTTAAGTGCTTATGTTGTAATAGATATTGTATATCTTCGTTGCTTATGCAAGTTGTAATTATTGTTTGTATCGCTATCCTTGGTCATGTGTTTTATTGTCCGGGTGTTGTGTCGCTTCCGTGTGTGCTTGTTCTCTGTTTTGGACTTTGGCATCCTCCTTCAACAGGATAAACTAATTGGTAAGAGAGCAAGGACAAAAACAGTGAGGGCAGGTGATAAACATCGAGAATTTTCCTCCCTCGTTATGTGATTTAGGGGAATTTCAATTAACAAGCTAATAATAACATGTGATCTAGCTACGTAACGGGCTACTACTGACGTATGATTTGTCGATAACAAGGACTACTGGTTTCAACTTATGAATTTATTTTCAGAGAAAAATATATATGTATCGTTTTACAAACTAGACACCATGTGTTTGTTTACGAGAAACAACTTATATCAAAATGAACAAAATGAAGATCCTAGATGGAACGATTCTATGAAGTTTATATTTAAAAGAACTCATATTCCATTTTCAAAATTTACATGAAGCTACTGACAAGTAACAAGATCCAAAAACTATAATTTCCTCTTAATGATTATCACATGATTATCAATGACGGGCTTGTAGAATTTCGGTGCACTTTAACGAAATTTCGTCAACTTGGCTTTTATGCCCGACATCAGCGATGGAAGTGGGGGACGTGCCCCCTCCCCTAATATGTGTATCCTATATATATATAGAAAAAGATAAAATTATAAATCACTACTATATAGAGATTAATGTCATCTTCAGTTTGATGCTCAAACTTTTTTTTCAAAAAGTTCTATAAAAATCGTTGTAAGTTTACTTGAGGCAGATCACAACTGTTGTATTCAATGGGCAAAGGTCTAAACTGATGACATAATCTCATATGACCTTATATGTACTGACATTGTCTTATCTCTTTATTCTAATTATTTTTCATGAAAGAAATTGTGATTTCTAATTAACACTGTATGTACATCTTGTATGCAAAATATATATTGTTTAGTTATATCTTTTAGAAAAATCTAATATAGATGAAGCCGACCTTAAAATATAAATCTAAGATTTATAATAATTTTAACCTTCATCAAGTATTCTTTTGCCCCAATACTTATTTAGGTTACCATAAAGAATCAAGAACAAAATCTACAAAATTTTGAATTGAACTTGTATTTTGTTGAACTTATTAATGACTAATATACACTCTATATAGGTTCCTTTTACGCAAAATTCTTGAGTACAAAAAAAATTGAACTTGTATTTTCCCGACGAGCCCTCGCACCTGTTGTTATTGGTGACTTTGAAGTCTTCTAAAAAAGCCAAACTGTTGAACACGCTATATGATTCTCTTCAAAGGTAGTGAGGGAACTATAAAGTTCCAATATTTTACTCTAACAACTTACGGAAAATTTTCTTCAATAAAATTGGAATACATGGATAATTCTTTCGGTTTCTTAACATTTTTTTTTCCTTTGAACTGAATGTATGCAATCGTTAATTATAGGATGCATTCGATTCTTAACTCACACGGATTCACTTTGATTCAAAATTTGCAATCGAATCTTAAGACGGCTTTCTTGTGATATTAGAAAATAGAAAACTCAATAACAGCATAAATATCTACGGGAATTTGAAATGACTTACTTATCTAAGAGAAATCTCCAAAAATATGAAAGGAAAAAGTGCCAAAAAAATCCTAGACTTTTTACATTTGTGCCAATTTAATCCTAAACTTTTTTTATGCCAATTTAGTCCTAAACCTTTTGTATTTGTGCCAATTTAGTCCTAAAATTCTGTCCTAAACCTTTTGTATTTGTGCCAATTCAGTCCTAAACCTTTTATATTTGTGCCAATTCAGTCCTAAACATTTTGCATTTGTGCCAATTCAGTCCTAAACCCTTTTGTCTTTGTGCCAATTCAATCCTTCCAGTCAATTTTGGCTAGATTTTGCTGACGTGGATGCCGACCGGCTGGTGGCCAATTACTAGCGCTGACGTGGATAACTTTTAATAATATTTTAATATTTTTAAAATTTTTATTTCTTTTATTTCTTTTTTTCCCTTCCCTCTCTCTTTCCTCCAGCCGGTCGCCAGACCGGCATCCAGCCAGAGGCCAGAGGCTAGCGAGCTCATCGCCGACCATTGGTGCGACCTCACCGACCACTGGCGAGGCTCGTCCTTGTCGGCGATGGCGAAGGCGAGCCTTGCCATGGCTGGGTGAGGCTAGACCTCACCAAATCTAGAGAGATCGTGCCTTGTTGGCGACAGGGAAGGCGAACCTCGCCAAATCTGGCGAGGTCATGCCTCGCCCAGAGGCCGACGAGGCACAAGCTTGGATCCGGCCGAGGAGTGCTCGCACGGCAAGGAGCCTTTGGCCATTCGCCAGTCCGACGACCGGCTAGAGGAAAGAGAGAGGGGAGGGAAAAAAAGAAAAAGAAAAAAAAGAAAAAAATAAATAAAAATATTAAAATATTATTAAAAGTTATTTACGTCAGTGCCGGTGACCAGGTGGCATCCACGTCAGCAAAATCCGATCAAAATTGGGCGGAAGGACTGAATTGGCACAAAGATAAAAAGGTTTAGGATTGAATTGGCACCAATATCAAAGATTTATGACTGAATTGACACCAAAAAAAGGTTTAAGACTAAATTAGCACCAATACAAAAGATTTAGGACTGAATTGGCACCAAAAAAAAAGATTAGGACTAAATTGGCACCAATGCAAATGGTTTGGGATTTTTTTTGCACAATTCCCAAATATGAAATGATATCGTTGGACGGATAAATATATGAGTTGTCAATTGTGATGTTTTATTGCTAGGAAGAAATGGTGTTGATGTTGAGTTCTACTCACTGCCTCTGTAACATTCTCGACTTGATTGACTTTGTTTTATCGGTTGACATGGACTTTTCAATAGACAACCCCAAGTCTTCATATTCAAAATCTCTCTCATTTGCCATTATTACATATACATCTGATCCTTGTTGATCCTCCAAATCCCAGTCACATTGATCCGAAAGTGGTTATATCAACCAACCAATCCAACCTCCAAAACTCAACCAGCCATTTCAATCACACTCAAATCACATGCGCATCCATCTAACTTTCACCGCCAACTCGGGTCAAACACCCAACCCAGGTCTTTTTCATCCACATGCCAACTAGCGTTAATCAACACAACCAATCAATCCAACAGGCCCAATCAATCTCCACAGCCTTCAACCAACCAATCCAAATAAACTCAACAGCCATTTCAAACACGCCAAATGTGCATCCATTCTCACAACTCGGGCCCGTCAGATGTCGCGACCAGGCCCCCTCAAGGGCTCATTCGAACTCGGATGAGGCGGGTTTAGAGATAAGTGTTCATGAGATGGTTCATATGGCACTTTTTAAAATGATTTTACTGAAGTGTAAATCTTTTGTTTAGCCATATAACTCATTGATCATGAACGTGGATTTTCCCTAAATCCATATCTCGCGTGACAGCGGATTGATTTTATTTTTTTTAAGGAGTCGCCACTAGCCTAGGTCGGGGTCGGTTAGAATACCCAAATCAAACGCTGGAATTTTGCTTAGGTTTCTACGAAAACCAGAGATCAAAGGTTCGGGACTAGCTTACGTTAATATTTCTATTAACGCCCTTTCGGTACCGCTTAAACTTAACATGGTTGTTATCTAGGTTGTCATGCATTTGTTCTTTATCATTTTCATGCCAAAATCTTAGTCCACTAGATGATCATGCATTTTGTTTTTGTATTTTCATTTGAGATTCTAAACTAATCCTATCTTAGTCTAGAAAAAGAAAGAAACAATCAATTGTATTGAAAGACATTTCGTAAAGTAAACACTCGAAGTATTGAAAAGACGAGCTAATTCTAAGTGCTAGAGAAAGTAAAAGTAAGAACCCGAACTCGTCGGGTGTTTATTACAACACGAATTGAAAACCCGAGACATGATCGGGAATGAATGAATTAAGTACAAATTGAAACCGGATTGGACATCGGTTTGGAACCATCATCGAATGAGTACAAATTGAGACCGGATTGGACATCGGTCAATCTCCTTGACTCCGGATTTTTCTTCCTTGGACCGCCTCTCGGGTGTCGATGTTTACATCCATAATATTCATTCATGACGAATGACATATAAAAAAAACAATGGTGCAAACAAATCATTGAATTAAACACGGGCCTCGGGATCGGCCTTTATTTTTCATGCATTTCGATTCATCACCCATCTAATCACCTAACATTGTTTGATTAATGGTTAATGATAATGAGCTACCATTTGTATTCACAAAACGATAGCTCATATCAATTAACCCCTAAAGTCGGGTTCTAATGACCATGAATGGGCTACCCGCCGAACATGCATCGGGCCTAACATTCATCTAACAAACACATGCATGATAATAAATGAGCATGCATTCAAGCCCATGGGCCTTGTTTCAAATCCAATCAAACAATGAGAAGTGGGCTTTATAAAAAAGACCACTTATTCAATTAAAGCTTAATTCGGATTGCTTCTGTTTAAGAATGATTAACTATCCTAATGACGTCCAAATGAAGTGGTTCAGGTGTCATTAGAAAGCTTATGACATGAGGATCAAAAGTCATGAAGACCATTTTTTCTAAATCCTAGCCAATTTTCCTGAAAATATCGAATTAATCTCAGTGACAGGCTGGACTCAGTTCAGTTATGAATTTCAAAACAAAGGCGGGAAAAATAACAAACCTTATCAAAACAGCGCGAAAATTTTTGTGCCGTTAGGATTCCCTGTGTGCAACAACTTTCATGCTTTGAGTTTTTGCTAAAAAGCCCCCCAAATTTTTATAAAATTCAATTTTCGCGAGGGACTCAATTGCAAATGGAATTTTAACCTGAAAAGACCTTTCATGAGATTTTAAGCAAATTGATCCTTCAAAAATTGCTATTAGGTCCTCAAAATCTCCAGTTAGTATATTGAGACCCCAATGAACAACTTTGAAGTTTTGAATTTTTGCAAAAAAGGGCTCTAACTTCATCAAATTCGGAGAAACACTTTGTGAACTCCAAAGGAACAAAAAATCAGATATGGACACAGAACTGATCAAATCATGAGAATTCCTTTTGAAAATTTAAATGATCTTCGATTTTGATGAAATTAGTATCAATAGAAAGATTTCGATCTCAGGAAGAACTTTCGTGAAGAAAATTTTTTCATATCTCGAACGCACGAATTTATGAAGACCGAAGAACACATGAAGGTCGAACTGAAACCAGCATGTCACCAGATTATGTGCAGATGACGTGGCAAATCGTACTAGGCTAATGTGCTCAGAATTTTATGAAAATTTTACAGTGAATAGATCAAGATGTGTTTTACAACTTTCATGAAGGAAGTTTTTCCAGAAAATGATCGTAGAAAATCATAAAATTCATCGAACAGCACAACGTCAGTCAGGAATGCATCAGAACAGACTTAAACAGAAAATTCCAGATTCTGATCCTGACGTCTAATAGTGTTTTGACATAGCAAATGAAGTCCGATCGGAGCATATGATATATCGAATCGAAGCTTAAGACGAGTTCTACGACTCTCTAGTTCATCATTTCATCAGATTTCGATGTTAACGAACTCGAATCAGCATCTCAAGCAATCAGGTTTTTACTGGTTACGAATTTACAGAATGTGCTCAAGTGTTCATACCTTGTCTCACAATGCTCCAACGCTCAAGCGAGCGATCCGGCCTCCGTATTCTGATCTAGAATAGCACGGAGAGGCCTCGGAAAGCTCGGCCAACCTACGACAACGGATTATACGAAACGATGTGAGATTGACTCGTTTTCACGCAAATAAACGAATCAGTAAAAGTTGAGGGAAATGATGTGATCCGTGGCCGTTTGATGCGAGGCCGGACACCACAGTGCCGTGAAGACGTCGAGGATGATGATCGGTTGCTTGGAATCACCGGAGGAGGTCGCCGGAGGGCCGGTTCAGCCGGTTGAACCGGCTGGACAGATCACCGGCAGATTTGCCGGTGATTCTGTCAAGAGGGAGATCAGGCCGGAACAGTGAGTTCCGGCCACCAGCAGGAGCTGCTGGTCTTGCGACCAGCTTCAGGCCTCCGTGGGGGACGTCGGAGGAGGAGCAGCTCATTGAAATCAGTCGGCAAGAGGCCGGAAAAACTGCTGTTGCCGAGAGAGAGAAAGAGAGCTTGAGAGAGAGATGGACGTGAGAGGGAAAGAGAGGGAGAGAGAAATGGACGTGAGAGGGAAAGAGAGGGAGAGAGAAATGAAATCTGAAAATGAACCCCCCCTTTGATTTTTGGAGTGAAAAAACTATATACCCCCCTTCCACTTTGAATTTTTAAATTTTGGATTGATCAAATGGTCCAAAATGCATCCTTAATGATTAAGGATATTCCTTAGAGGCTAAGGATTGATGACATGGCATTGTGGATGGACATGATCAATTCTAAATGAATGGCCATGATTGATTTGCTAATCCCCTAATTAATTCGCTTAATCCTTAAAAAAGGGCATTTTTGTCATTTTTGATTAAGGGCATTTTTGTCATTTTTGATTAAGAGCATTTTTGTCATTTTTTTCGCTCAAGATGATGTGACTGACCTTGATTGGTCCGACCGGATCATCGATCGTCAAAATTTTCAACCGGAAAATGATTAATCCGATCGGATTAGTTCAGTTTGAATTAAACCAATTTGAGTCAATTAGCTCTGAATTTGGGTAATTGCATGACCAAGCTAGACTAACAAGTTTAATTGAAGTCTAATTAACCAAATTGAGTCTCAATTCATCAAATTGAATATTAGTCTAGAATGGGTCAAGTCGAATTGAATTGATTAGACTAATTACTCTTAGACTTCTTAATCATTGGATCACTAAATTGATCAAATTGACCCAAATTCATGTGATTCTTCCAAAATTGATTTTGAATTTGGGTTTCATATAAGAAATCAGGTTCAATCGTGTCTCAATTGCGCACATCATGAAGAATCGATCAAAATCACTGATTAGGGCCAAAATTGGGGGTTTTTATGTTTGGCTTGGAATCACAAAATTGGTTCCAAAATTGAACATAAGATGACCTCTAGATCAAATGTCGTGAAGAAAACTAACCTAAAAAAGGACTAGAAATGAAGTAATTTCATTTTTGGCCAATTTGAATCAAATTCCGCAAATTGGGGAAAAGTTGATTCTAAATTGATTTTTCGTAAAATTTCAAATGCAAAAGGTAAATTGAATGTAAAATAAGATGATTTTTGAAATTTTGTATTTTTCAATTTTTTGGTCAAAAGGTTTGACCAAAAGTCAAACCCTAGTTGACTTTTCACTAGGAGCTTGATTTTATGATCAAATCTTTGAATTTTCTAAAATTTTCACCTCTAAAGTGAAATTAAACTTGAAAGGAATCTTTTTATGCAAAAAGCCCCAATTTGAATGGGGTTGACTTTTTGGTCAACAGGGTTGACTAAAAGTCAACGCCAAAAAGTCAACCATTTGACTTTTCGGATTTTTGCATGAAATGAATAGAAATTTGTTTATAAAAAAGCTAGGCCAACAGACAGAATTAAAAAACGACACTTTTGTTCAAGAAACGGAAACCATAATCTCAAATTTTCAAATCCTTTTACCGGGTCTTCTTCACTTTTCGTGGGACAAAGGTGAACTCGTCACGCCCGCACCCCACCGAACGCAACATCCCGCCGGCTTTGCTCATTTGGTGCAACGCCTGTGAAACGCCGCCGACCGAGGTAGGGGAGAGAGGGAAGGAGAGGGAGGAGCTAAGGGGCGGCCAGTAGGACAGTGTGGGCCAGTGGTGTGACTGAGTACAGCTTGGCCAGGGAGTATGTGACTGTGGCCGAGGCGTGGCCGAGGCCTTGGTGAACAAGCCGGCCGTGAGGCGGCAGGCTTCGCCTGCTTTCGAGGCTCGGAGCAGAAGAAGACGGGGAGGGAGAGGCCGGAGGGTCCTACGGCGTGACAGAGCCGGGTTGGCACTTGGCCAGGCTGACGAATTAGTGATCGAGGAAAGCAGCGGTGAAGCGTAGCCCGGCGCTGATGAGCAGCGGCGATGGTCTCCACTTGTCTGAGACGAACGAGGAGAAGGCGGTGGGGTAAGAGGCCCTGCACGAACACCTCAACAAGAAGAGGAAGAAGATGTCACGCCCGCACTTTCGGCAGGCACCACATCCCCGCAGAGGTCGATTTTGTGTCGACGTCCCGTGACGCCGACCCACCCAACACCCAACACGGAGATAAACAAAGACACGCGGAAGCAATTAAACCACCCGACATATATATCATCAATACATGACCAAGGGTATCCCCAAAATCAACACTTGTACTAATAATCGAATTCATTTACAATATCCAAGTACAGCCCGAATACCAAAATCAAAAGCGAGTCAAGGCCACTCGACAAAAAGGGGTAAGTGGCTCCTGGGTTGTGTACTACAATTGGCTCTGGGGCTCTTCTCAAAAATGCATCGGGACACCACATCCTCAAGGCCGGATCGAAAATCGGTTTTCAACAACCGTGAGAATAAATCTCAACGAGTAATTCCCTAAACCTAAACTAGGCTAACATGCACCTCCCGACAAGTACTAAACAAAGCACAACATACCCATAAAATCCGATTTCAGCCCCGGGCCTAAAATCTAGTCCCACTAGACCCTCATGAGTTAGAGCATATCCATAAATAGTAATCACGGTATTTAAGTGGCACTCATAATCACACATATGCCAATTACACACTTACGCATCGATTCTCACACTCGCATGCCGCTCAATATATATTCATGTATGCAAATGTCATGTGAACTTGACACGCAATACCCCGCCCACCGCCCAATCGGCTGGCCACCACCGGGCACCCCCGCCCAAATTATTATTATCACGACTCGAGTCATCAATTTTCACGGCCCGGCCAAGGCCTAGCCTCGCTTCAAAAGTGCATGAGGCGCAAAGAACCGATCCGCCCGGTGTCTCTAGCTCGCTTCAAAGGGCAAGGAGGCGAACATCGATCTCCTTGCGAACGTGAGCACGCCTTCCAAAGTGTACGAGGATGGTCGCCTTGGGATGTATCGGGCATCATCCACGCTCCAAAATGCATGAGGCCCGGTGTCGACCCAAGGTCACGACCCGTGAGGTCCTTAGGTGACCACACAACTCATTATTATCCGGACCCCACAGAACACGCATCGGGCATTTTAAGTGATCACTACAAGACACATGGCCGGGCACGCCCGTATACGCAGATGTCGTGCCAATGCATAAAATGCACATTTGTGGTCATTCATTCACACTTGGGCATTCACACGCAAATCACAATGTAACGAGCCTCACCTTGCACCACGATAATCAATTCCACAAATCAAGATGCCCACTGCATAATCAATTTCAATTCAACCATGGCATCATCAAATAAACCACAACACGGCTCAATTAGCCAATCACTTGCAACGTTTATCATTCTCGATAATTGTCCAATTAAACCTCAATTGATCGCGCCTTGCCCAAATTAAACCTAATCCAGTCCAATCGTGACCAGTCACTAAACCACAAATTCGAGGCTAATAATTGTCATTAAATTACTCCATCATACTCCCCAAACATTACCTAATTGACCACCACAAAATCAAATACGGCCACAAGACTACACTCCACATAAATAAACCAACATTCCTAACTCGGGTCAATTTAATCAAATTGTCCAGTCCATTCATCGCGCCTCTCCGGCCACTAATCCTCCATTAACTTAGCATATTAATCAACCAAATTGGCCCCAATCCAAACCCTAATCAATTCCACAATTTAACCCCTAATCTAACCCCTAAATTACCCTAAACTTGTCCAAAAATGCAAATAAACGGGCTGGTCGGCGGTCGGCGGGCGGCCGGGGAGGGAGGGCGGGCGGGCGCGAGGCGGAGCGAAAGGAGCTGGACGGGCGGCCGGGCAGTGGACAAAGCGTAGCAAAAAGAACGCCAAGAGGATCCCTCAAGAAGAAGAAGAAGAGAAGAAAGAAAAGAAGAAAAGAAAAAAAAAAAAAAAGGAGAGAAGGGATAGGTCTGATGGGTAGGTGGTGGGACACGGCTGGAGGAGACGCGGCGGGGCAGGGGGCGGACGCGATGTGGAGGAGAGAGGAGAGAGAGAGAGAGAGAGAAAGGAGGGAAAATTAAAAGAAATTTAAACTCAATCTTAAATTAAACGCAAACCGAGGGTCCGAATACAAAACCGAAAATGGTCTACGTCCTAAATAGGCCTCGTGACTTAAAAAGGGACAAAGACCAAATTAATTAGACCAAAATTTTTCCGAGGGGGTCTACTACCCAAATTTGCACTGGTTTAAAACCCAAATTTTTCCACTATTCCCATAATCTCGATACTGCAACATTAATATTGACACCGTCTAATTTATTGCTAGGCCCCTGAACACCCGAAAAATCGACGCCAAGTTCAGTGGTCCAAATAACTACAAAATTCGATCGAAAAGCGATTCTAGCTAAATCTCCGTTGAAAATAATAACCGAGAGTGATCATTTCCTCGGGCGTAGATTTTACTATAAGCACACCGACAAATTATGCATTTTATAAACCCCAAAATTGGATTAAAAATTGGATGTTACAATTCTTCCCTTACAAAAATTTCGCCCCGAAAATTTACAATCCCAACCCGACTACTCAAACAAATGGGGATACCGTGTCGATCACCGCTTCCCATGTGGCGCCTTCCGCCCCGTGATGTTCCCAAATGACTTTGACCAATGGAATCGCCTTGCTCCTCAGCACTTGCTCCTTTCTATCCTCGACCCGCACCGGCTTTTCCACGCATGATACCTGTCATCCACGCCTATTACTTCATAATTCAGCACGTGGGTCGATCCGGTTCGTTCTTCCTCAACATCGACACGTGGGAAGACGTTATGAACTTGTGACAAATTTGGCGGCAAGGCTAGGCGCAGGGCCAGCGTTCCAATCCTTTCCCAAAATCCTTCAAACGGGCCTATGTACTTTTGGACTTAGCTTTCCTTTCTTGCCAACTGAGGCAGTCCTCTCATTGGCGAGATCTTGAGAAACACATGGTCGCCAACTTGAAACTCCAATGGTCGCCTTGGTCCCGTAGCTTTTCTTCCGACTCCGAGCTGCCCCTCAACCTTTTTCCCGAATAATCTTCACCGATTCCACCGATTGCTGAACCAACTCGACCCGTTATGCTTCTTTTCTCCTACTTCATCCCAACATGACGTGTATTCCTGCAAGCCCTCGCCATATAATGCCTCAAACGGGCGCCTATTTTGATGCTCGAAAAGCTATTATTGTAGGCAAATTCCACTAAGTAAATTCTTCCCACTTGCCTTGAAAATCTAATATATAATGCTCTCAAAGATATCCTCTAAAGTCCGAATAGTCCTCTCAGATTGGCCATCCGTCTGTGGATGATAGGTCAGATCGAATTGTAACTTAGTTCCCATGGTCATCAGATTTCTAAAAATTAGCAAAGAACTGGGATCACCCCAAATCCGGTACGCATTAAACGTCCTCGGAACTTAAGAATTCCACCCTGACACCGAAAGTCCGGGCCTTTAGTGTCATCCATACTCAAAATTCTCCGAATCTCAAGGTCCCAGAGACTGCAACGCCTTGATCTTGGCTCACACTTCCGGGCCTCGATTCTCACCGTCACGATCGTGACCGAGAGGTCCCACCTCAAACTTAAACTCTGAGTCCCGCTCCTCTCTAGTAGAGTCCACTCTTTGGCAAAGCAAATGCGTGATGCTTTCGATTTCTGCTCAAGGCATCCGCTACCGGTTTGCCTTTCGAGTGTCTGATTATGCCGGTCACTTAGTCCCCGGCAATTTCCATCCAGCGCCTCTATCATGGCCGGTTCCTTCAGCAGCAGTACTTGAGGAGCTACGATGGTCGTGTAGATCTGGAACCTTTCTCCACGTAAGTAATGCCTCCAAATTTTAAGTCGAAAATAATTCGCGCCAATTCCAAATGCGTGGAATTGGTGTAGTTCATCTCGTAGGGGTCTTAAGCGCGGCGTCATCAATGGCTCCCACTCTTCCATGTTGCATTGCTTGCGCACATC
>JAMXDD010000078.1:0-84215 GCA_024733475.1 Syzygium grande
AACCAAAGCCTTTTTATACTTTTAACATATGCTTACTGTAAATCGAAACCCATGAAACTCTTCAAATATAAATGTGTAGCAATCCAAAAGTAATAAATATAAATCATTCTGATATTTGGCCAATGTTCATAGAAATAACATTCGTTGTATTGTGATTTGATTTATTCATCATGGCGAAACCTACAACGTAAAATCTTTTTACGAGGGGCTTAGCACGCAACATCTGCAACGTAAAACCTACAACGTAAAATCCGTTTGACAGAGTTCACTCTGCTTTTACATGATAAGAAATTAGAAAAGCTCATCTCTGTGGACACATATAACATGATGTACAAATGCTTCTCACATCATTTTGCAGTCGTTTTCTCTCAATGAACTCGTCAGTTTCAACACTTCATTTCTGCTGTTTTTCTATGGAATTGGAGCGAGATTACTTTTAGGGGGGAAAAGGAATCCGCTAACTTTCCCTGTGTCACAATTTTGCACTCTTAACCATCAAATACACTATTTCCAACATAATAAATTCAGAGCACCATGCACACAACTGAAAGGTCTTCATCATCCTCTTCCTCATTGGCATCAACCCAATTACATTGATGACGTCGTGAAAAACCATGTCCATCTACACAACCAAAGGACAAAGAAAATCGTTTTAGAGGAGTTATCCGATTAAACCACTAATGCAACTGCACGACCATACTTATGATGGCGCTAATTAGTGCCATGTCTGTGACGATCTTGTTCAGTACCTTCGCATCTAAAAACATTTAGAACCACTAACAAACGATGTGATATGAGTAGACTAATTGAGTCGATACTGAGAAGCCCAAGAAAGGCATGTGAGTTCAGTCTTCCAGAAATAGGTACTTGCACAGGGGTGTGCAGTGCATCATCCAGGTTCACGGTCGAGTGAAAAGCGGCAAATGTTTTTTCTCCACCTTGTCTATGGTATCATGTGGACAGTCACACGAAAGAGTGGAAAGAAAGAAATGCTGACAGGTTTGGTAGGGCAAATATGGAGTTCTGCCAGAAACTTCTGCTTCTTGATGCAAGTTTGAGAGGTAAATGTTGCAAGACTCCACGATAAAGTCGCGCAATCATGGCCTAAGCCAAATGCTTTCTTGCAAAGCAGCATTTACAGAAGGGAAACAGGTGATTAAGAAAGTAGCAACTTTATCAAGAAATATTAGTAGGAGACAGCAAAATAATGCAACCTAGAGAGAAGATGATGTTCATCATACACACACAAACTGAGAGAGATTGAGAGATGAAGAATCTGGACCAGTTTGGATGTTTCCTTCAGCTGTTGTAGCTTTTGATATTTGAATGGTGCTAATCCTTTCAATTCCTGAATGACAACCAGCTTTTAAGATCCTTTCTTCTGGAATTTGCTTTCCATCAGAACCACTGCCACTTCTTGCAGCACTTCCTGCCCAAAGTTAGTAACCACTCAAACTTTACTTTCCCATTAGGAGTTATATTGAAAATAACATATATTAGTTAGAAATTATTTCACGATGTTTTATCTTCATCTGTTTCTTTTCGCATTTCAAATCAAAAGAAGTAAAATTTTCAACGCAAGTTAATTATGGATTAATTACTCCGAATTTTAGATATAGAATATCACATCAGGTGATTTCACTTCATTTTATATTAACTTAATTGAACTATTACAATGCAATTGATTAAATAAACGGTTAAAAAGACATGCTTATAAAAGAAAATGGAAACAAAACAAAAACAGAAACATTTCTTTTTAAATTATTTCTAATTGAAAATATATCTTCGCATGATTAAATTTAGTGTATAATAAACTTGCTTCATTTAAAGATGATAATACAATAAAGTACAGCAAAAATGTGAAAGATATGACTGTTAAAGGTAAAATAGCAATATACAAAAATTAAATAGAGCTTCCCAATAAAAAGTAAACATAATACAAATTAATGGTTCATACCATTAAAAATTTCAAACCGGTACCACATGACACATTTACCTCAAATTAATTTTTTGACACATGAAATATTGGAAACTACTACCTTAACCCAAATCCACTGTCCATTAGGATCTTGTCCAAAAGACCATAAAAATGTATATGTTTCAACACGTCTATTGTTGATTGAAGTGTATGTCAAGAGTGAGGTTGAGATATGAGGATCGACTTATGAGCTACGTCAAAATCGTAATTAGTGGATCGAAAGATTAGTGAACAATGATAATGTTATTCTTTCTCAAGTTATTTGAGTCTCTAGCCCCCAAAAAAATATCCATGTATCTCAAATTTAATTGTATCGCACTAATTAGTGCATTGAAAGGATTAATTATGTCAAAATCGTAATTAGTGCATCGAAAGGATTAATTATACAGCACGAAGCTCATGTCCGAGCCAGCATTGGCAGGAATCACATCAAAACCAATTTTGCAAGAGAGCAATCCACAACATCAAGAGAATCGAAATCCGTTATCATTTTCAAATTAATCCTCAGGTTCGAATGTGAATGGCATTATCAACAACAAACGCAGGGAATGAGAATTAATCAAGGCATGTCACCGAACAAAATATGTATTAGCAGACTGCACCCAACACATCAAGAGTGACGGAGATGAGAGCGTATGCAAGTTGGAACCTTGGGCCAATATCTTGCCTTCTTATCTTGAAAATTAATTTCCGCTGGATGTTTTTACTACTATGTAGTTAAGCATGACAGGTGCACGAATAATGTTGGCTGGATTGGTATAGGGATACATGTCCTTGATCGCTTGAAGCAAGGACTCCTCGATGGAATCAAGAGTTGATTGTATATTGCAGCAATTTGAGCTCCATACTCTGCTCCATATCTTGATATTAAAATGAGCAAACTATTGTTAGACAACATCTTTCGCAAAAGCTTTCTGCATCGTTTAAGACGATAATTTTTTCAAATGAATATCAAGAAAATTTACCAATTAACATGTAAAAAAGGGTCAATGACTACAAGAAACCAATTATGGATAATTCTGTGTAAGTTGCGTGCTTATTCTGTGTGAGCCATGTGCTTATTCTATGCGAGCCGCGTGCTTATTCTATGGGTAATTCTGTGCGAGTCAATTCATTATGAACATCAAGAAAACCTGGATAGCAAAGAATAGAAGAAAAAGTCTGGGGTCCATCCACATTTGAACAACTATACAAATATTGCTAGATAACTGGAGATTAATTTATGGACTCAATGTGGAGCAACATGGAGTATGATGAGCGAAACTCCAACAGAAGCGATAGTATGGGAATTTTTTTAAAAAATTTTTTCCTGATATATTTTCCAATAATTTTGTGTTTTCTTTTCTCAAAGATCATTATTAACTCTTTATTGGATATAAAACATTAGTCTATTAATTAGTGGTAAATTCGCAAGTCATGCAACTAGTTTTCCATATCAATTCAAAAGAAGAAAAAGGTAATACTTACTTGGGATACCAAGACTACTTTAAAAAATTTGAGTTACCTTAATGTGATAAATTGTAAGTAAATACTTAGATAAATCTCACCAAGTATATATATAGGAAGTGGCCCCTGACGATTAATACAAGAACCGCATGCATAGTCCGAGAGTCATTTCTGACTACGTTGTCCTCCAAATGAAGTTTGTTGCAAATATTGAGTGTCTCTTAACAAAAGCACGACAGAAAAGACTTGGCCAAATATAGAAGAAACTTATCTTAACCATAGCAAGCAAAGTAAGTTAATGTGTGCCATTGAGGCGGCTCTTGGTGCAAGGCAACCCTTGGTGTCGAAAAGAGGCGACCCTTCGCGATGAAAAGAGTCGATTCTTGGCCATGAGTTTTACCTAAACTAATTTACCAAATTAATATCATGAAAATTTTCCAATATAAATAACAAAAGAGGATGAAGATCCTCTACTTCAAAGGTGCTTTCATTGGCATTTCAACCAATTCATGTAAATGAGGTATGCATTGACGGATCAAATATGTTGAGATACTGTGGAAGTACCTTGTGGGTTAAATAATCAGTGTCCACAAAAAAAGATTAATGACTATTAGCAATAAATCTTACTTTTGGATGGATCTTCATTGACTGAAGATGCGTACGTTGTTTGCTATGAGATCCTGTCATTAGAAACCATGTGTATAGAAATTCTGGATATATCAAGAAAAAGGAAAAAAAGAAAAATAGAGAGAAAGCAATATATACAATGATGATGAATGCCATGATATTGCTTAGTTAAGATCTTGATCAAATAGAGAACCAGGGAAATTGATTAAGAGAATTTGAAAAAGAATCACATTATCCTCATTCACTAATTCCGATCCATGAATTGCGATTTAGATGTAGTTCGTAACCCGATCCTCATATCCCAACATCAGCAATATTGTACATACTATTTGACATGTACTTCAAGTCACAAATTGAGCCCGACGTGCTCCTTGACATGAAGGAAGCATGCTATACGTGAGAGAGGGAAGCAACCGACCACAACTTCTTTAACGAAAGATAAACCCATTGAGGACAAAGCGAAATCACATTAGAAAAAGGGAGATGCACGACCCTTTGTATGTTGAGGCATATTTGGAAGAAATTAATTGAAAAGTGAGACACAGTAATATTGGCTCAATATAACTATAAATATATATAAATAGAAGTCGATGACTAGGGAAGCAAAAGGCATTGCTCTTGGAAAACCTTGGCGATTCTCTCTACATGATCATCGCTTAAGTACTACTTAATCCATTTGAAGTGAGGCAAGCGTTACAACTCTAGACTAAATTATAGTTCATAAAATGATTATTCACAAGGAAGGATGTTAGAGAGATTTAGCATTATACATATTTTCCCATGTTAGAGATAATTATGATATTTTTGTTGATTATCTGTACTTCTCATGATTGCACATGTATTGCACATATATTGCACGTACACATCCCCTCGATTGTGCATATCTTGATTGAGATATTATCTTATAGTAGTAATTTAACAAAGCTTATAAATAGACTGAAGTATCCATCATTAATATAGACATTAAAATATACATAAAATTCCATATTTCTCTCTTTCGTATCTCTTTAGTCTTAACTTCAATAATGAAAATATTTTTCATTAGATAATTATTTCAAGCTTTACAAGCCATCTTTTTTAAGAAAATATTTCTAAATTATTCATTTTCCGTGAAACAAACGGAGCCTTAGTATAAATCATATCCAATGAGTCTATGGATCCTTGCATGAGTATAACCGATATTTGCATTGCAAGCAAGGATGGAGCTAGTTTATTTTCACATTGACCGCATTAATATAATGAAGTTAATTGATTAGGATATACAGTAGAGACTAACCGCACTCACTCTATGAAAAAATCGATTAAATTCCTTTTTTGCAAACATGGGCCATAAATATATTTTTTTTTCTAGTATGGGTCTAATTGTTGTCAATATTCCAGTGCAACAGGGAATCTAAGGCTGAATTGGCTTGCAGCATCGAGGATCAGATCTCTCTTAGGTCATAGGCTAATGCGAGTTTAGAGGACTGCAATATCCGTTTGACATAAAGTTCCCCATCTCTTTATTCTGAACCCGTTGGCTTATTACTAAGCTATATGCAATGTGAGCGGGGTTATTAAATTCACCTGTTGTCAAAAGAGAATGTCCATTGACGAGTCTCTAATAATTTCGAATATGAGTGATTGTGGCAGTATTTATATGGATCTAGAAGGTAGTTAACACATGAATTTTACCGACAAAAGGCTCATTTTGTTTTTCAAAAATTAACGATTTGGAAAACATTTTCCTAAAATTGATCGCTTAAAATAATTAGCTAACGAAAGATTTTTTTCATTATGGATAACAATTTATGTCTAAACATTTCGTGGACGATGAATATTTTTTTTTATTCATTTTCGTAAGCAATATAAGCAATCATTTTCAGGAAAATATTTTTCAAATCATTTATTTTTTCATGAAAGAAATGCAACCAGAGTGAACCTGCATTTTTCTTTGTTAAAACAAAGACAAAAAAGAAACACACACACATCTTACCAAAAAGAAACACATAAAAAAAAAAAAAAGAAGCCAATTCGGGTGTTTTATAGAAGATCATTCAGCCATTTAATTCAAACTCGGTCCAGTGCCTATTCACTCAAGCCAGTCGCGGCCCAGACCCAAAAACCCAAATCACTAAATCCAATTTGAATAAGCCCATGATGGTCCATGGCTCCAGTTTATTGATTCTTCAGCCAAGTCAAGCCCATTTGGGTCGGTCACGGAGGAAGATAGAGAGGAGAAACCAATACGCACCTCGGATGCCGATGGAGCGTACGAATTCACAGAGGAAGGAGAGCAACAGGGTTCGTCACGAGGAGAAGTTCTTTCCTCTTTGATTCCTCTCGACCGTCGGCCAGTATCAATCACCACCCCAACCGCCGTATACATCACCACCGATCATCCGTTGACCAGTCACCTCAAGCTATGCTGCGAGTAAACTGTGAAGCAGAGCACGATTTCTACAGACCAAGCTCGGTGAGATTTCTCTCTCTCGGAGCGATTCTTTTGGCCGATTTTCCTTTCTCCGCCAACTCCAGTCCGTTCCGATTGACTGCCACTGCCGCCCTCATCGTTTCCGAGCTACGCAAGACGTCCTCTGTTTTGCCCTGTTTCAGTGTTGCCACTGCATCCCTCGTTTGGACTGATCACTATGTGTTTGTGAAAATGCCTAAGTGAAATTGCACACTCCTGAGCCTGAGGGTCTAAACAGTTGTTGCTTGGTTAAATCGTGATGCATATAATTGTTTCATTCATTATATCTCTGGTTCATGTGATTTCACCAAGAGCTCCAGCTATGGAATGCATGCATTAACAGTTCACTTGTTTCAATTTTCTACATGGTATATTGCTGTATGTTATCATTACGACCTGCAAATCAATTTGAATTCTGTTTTTTCAATGGAAATAAGTGTCTTTAACCATTTACCTCTGAATCCGTTCGTCGATGCCTCTGTTCATATTTTGAACATGCTGTTGTTGATTCCTACGAATCTGATTGGCATTTCTCTTAGCCCAGTAGTCAGTGTATTAATACAAATTGAGAAGTTCAAAGCATGAGGTCTTCATCGTTCGGGTGAATAAAAAAGTTTTTTTTCAGGTTAACAAAGATGCTTGATGTTGTTGTGTCTTTGAAGTTGGAATAATGGTATGGTGAGCACAATTAGACGAATGTGACATATAGTAAATCAATTGTCCACAACTTTTGTACGAGTGATTTGCAGATTGACGAGAGTGATTGGAGGTTCATGGAGGGAGCCATTTGAGTCGTTTTGGATAAATAAAAAGAGGAAAAAGAGAATGCATGGTGTTGCAGTGGGTGCTTAGGCGTAGACATGGCCATGGGCCGGTTTTGGCCCGGAACCGGCCCGGTCAAACCCGGGACCGGCCCGTTGACCGGGCCGCGGTTAAGGTTGGCGGAACCGGCGGCGCTACGCGAGGCGTTCGACGAAATATAGGCGGCGGGAACGTAGGTTACGGGCCGACAAAACTGCGAAGCGGGCCAGCGGGCGTCGCCGGTGTGGGCGAAGGCGGCCTGCGCCCGGCAGCAGCACATTTCCCGAGTGACCACTTTTACCAAGCCCCGGCGCTGGCGAGTGAGCTTTCGCCTGGCGGCCATTTCGCGGCAGCAGTAGTCGACCTGCTTCAACTAGCGGCACCGACCTGCGGCCCAGGCCTCTGGGGCGGGTGGGCCTGGCCGGCGATCGCGGCGACCTGCCGGTCCAGCAGAGCAGAACCGGCTTCGCCGGTGGCGGTGACCTGCGCCCTAGCACGTCGGCGAGGCTGCGCGCGCGCTGTGCGGCGGCCTCGGTCGCCATGGCGGCCCCTCTGTAGTCACCAGTAGCGCCCGCCCAGGCAGCGCGATGGGAAAAAAAAAAAAAAAAAAATTTGCCACTGCGGTGCAGGCTGAGACGTCTGCAGCCCCGGCCGCGGCAACGCCCAAATGAGTTCCCTTTATGCGCCCGCCAAACGGGCAAATTTCACTTTTGCCCGTTTGGCAACGGGCCAACGGGCAAAAATGTACAAAAAAAATAATAATAACCATTGCAAAATTGCAACGGTTATTATCTTCTCTTTTAAAAAAAATTTCTTCTCAATTTTTTCTTATAAATACTCACACAATTCTCTCAATACTCACACAATTCTCTCAAATTCTCTTCTCTCAAGTCTTAAATTTTCTCAATACTCGAAATTCTCTCCAATTGCCAATTCTCTTAAATTCTTCCAATTCTCAATTCACGCAATTCTTTCTTAATTCTCCCAATTAATCCGCTCAATTCTCTCAATCCACTCGAAAAATGGCAAGTGGAAGTCGAGTGCCATCGCAAAGGTAAGAATATCGCGACGGAATCCCATCATTCTTTTGATCCTCGTGAATATGCAGATTTTCAAGATGATGAAATCAACATTTTTCCCGATATGGAGCGTCCCCGACTCAAGAAAGTTTTAATCCTCCCCGGAGAAATATCTACAACAAAGGAAGCGGAACGAGAATTATCTCGACATTTGGAATTACTTCACTAAAACGGAAAAGTTTGATATTGGTGAAAAAAGGTATGATATAATTTGTAAATATTGTGGGAAAATATATAAATATACAGGTGGACAAGGATATGGAACATTTAAAAGACATCTTAGAAGCAAACATCCAAATCAAACGGAAATCGATATCGGGCAACAACAAATTTCCGGTATCGTCAATCCTAACACTTCCCCTTTATTTCGTTTTAATGACAAAACTTATAAGGAAGAATTAGGCAAATTTATTTCCGTTGAGCATTTAACATTTAATTTTGGAGAAAGATTTGATTTTAATGAATTTGTACAAAATGCATGTGCTCTACAAGCAAAACGTGTTTCTAGAAATTCAGTTAAACGAGCAATTAAAGATCTTTAAAAAAGGAAAAAAGATTTACAAAACTTTTTATGCAATTTAATGGATGCGTGCATATATAGGTAGTGACATTTGGAGTGATCCTTGGCAAAGTCATTCTTACATGGGCATAACATGTCATTGGATAGATGGCGAGTGGAGTATTCAAAAAGAGTCATTGCATTTAGAGTTTTCGATGATAATCATACGGCAAATAATATTTATAGATTAATTAGGTAAATTTTAGAAGAATATTATTTGCTTAACAAAATTTTTTTTTCAATTGGTTTTGATAATGCTGCAGCAAATACCGCTTTTAATTGTCGAAAGTTAGAAAATATTTGTAAACCCGCTTTTGACGGAAAAATTTTTCACGTTAGATATGCTTGTCATGTTTTAAATTTATGTGTACAAGATGGTTTGAAAACTCTCGATATTTTTCTTCAACCAATAAAAAAATGGCGATTCAATTTTTATGGAAACATCCCCAAAAAATGAGAGAATGGGGTAAATTTTTAGAGAAAATGGCAGAAGGCCAAAAAGATTTAAAAGATGTTCCAACTCGTTGGAATTCTACTTTTCACTTGCTTACTGAATCTTTAGCATATAAAGATTTATTATGTGCATTCATTTCTGATAATGTACCTCAGATTAATTTATACCCACAAGAGTGGGATATTTGCCAAAAAATTTTAGATGTTTTAAAGGTTTTTAATGATGCAACTTATATTTTGTCCGGTGTTTATTATCCTACTACACATTTATTTTTAGTAGAGTGTATTAATATTGTCGGAATTTTTATGAATGTGAAAATGATGTTGAATTACAACATACTATACTTGCAATGAAAATGAAGTGGCTACATTATTATAGGAAATTCCCATTATTTATTTAGTTGCTTGTGTTTTTGATCCGCGTTGCAAATTGGATGGCTTAAATGATTTTTTGCGTGTGTATTATCAATGTTTACATTATGATGAGATAAATGTTACAACTTTAGTACGTAATATAAAAACGTAGTAATAGAATTATATAGATGAATTTTATACTAAATATAATTTAGGTGATCTTTGGATCTTCTCAATCTATGGAGATACAAAATGGCCAGTACAGGTAAAATTAGTAGAGGGTACCAACTTTTATTACATAGACAAAAAAAAAAAATAAAAGGGAGTAATAGGAAATATTTCTGAATTAGAGAGTTATCTAAGCGTTTCATTTGAGATTCTTGAATGTGGTACAGATTTTTAATTTTGGATTGGTGGAAGGGGCACGCAAGTCGATACACAATCCTTTCTCTTATTGCAAAACAGATTTTTTCAACTCCTTGTTCCACAATTTGGGTCGAACAAGCATTTAGTGTGCGGAGGTAATATTTTTTGGATGAACATCGTTCAAGATTAGATCCAGAATCGGTGCAGATGCAAGCTTGTGTTGCTTGATTGGACGAAGGCTCAAATACGGCAACAAGAGATAGATCGCAACATTGAATCCGAATTCTTTAACGATGGAGATACTACCGCCACTGGATCAAACGGGTAGTGACGATTGAGGGTAAAAACTATTGAGTTGGTAAATATTTCGGGAACCCTTGTTTCTCATATCGGGTATGTCCACATGAGCTTAGGGGAAACCCAAGTATAATCCGACGACATGTGACCTCCGATCCCGATGCGGTGTCTTGCGGAATGTTTAGGGTTTTGAGATCATTTTAGGCATATATATTGTGCTCTTTTTTTTATAGATCGTTGTAACGAATTGTAATGTGCTTAATGATAATTTATTAAGTTCAAGTCATGTCTTTTTTATCCCCAAATTTAATTACAATTTACATTTTAATTACAATTTATATTTAATTTTTTTTTCTTTTTCTGTTTTTCCTTTTTTTTTTTCTTTTCTTTTTTTTTTTGTTGTCTTCCTCCTCCGGGCCGGCTAGGGGGGGCGGAGGTCCGACCTTCAGCGAGCCTCGCCCACGCCGGGCGACCGGGCGAGGCTCGCCACGGCCACGCCATCGCTCACCCAGCGAGGGCGAGCCTCGCCGGCGGCCGGGCGAGGCTCACCCACCGCCCACCCTCGGCGAGCCTTGCTCGCGCCGGGCGAGGCTTCGCCGCCGCCCAGATCCATCGGGCTCTAGCCAGCCTGTCGAGGCGAGGCTCGCGCCGCCGCCTCGATGGATCGCGAGGGCAGGCCGCGAGGGCGAGCCTTGCCGGCGCGTCGGGCGAGGCTCGCCTCGCCGCCCACCAGCGCAGCGAGCCTCGCCCCCGACGGCGAGGCTCGCCTCGTCGGGCGAGGGCCAGCCGATTCCGAACCGGTTCTGAACCGGACGGTTCCGATTCGGAATCGGAACCGGACGGTTCCGGTTTATTCTTGGCCACGAACCGGAACCGGTCGGTTCCAAACCGTGACCATCTCTACTTAGGCGTAAGGAGTAGAAGAAAAATAATTTTTCTATTTGATAACAATAAAAAATGATCGAAAGATACCAAAAAAAAAACTCATTAGCATTCACATTAGGATTACTTTTAAGATAATAGATCTCTTTTGTGTCCTTGGTATCATTAGATAGAATTTTATTAGATGATTTCTTTTGGTCAACAATTAGAGCTCTGGTGGTTGCTGTCCTGAGGCTCAATAACGAGGCAATTTATATTCTTAGTCTGACATCGTGTTGGAGTTACATTCTTGCACTTTACCTTTTACCGCATTGATTGTGATTGTTTATGCTACAAAAAAACATATTTTTTCCAATGAAATTTCCAACGAAAAATTTGAAAAAATTCGTTGGATTTCTAACGAATTTTCCAACGAAAAAAAATTCGTTGGTAATAGGTCGTCGCAAATTTTTCCAACAAAAAATTTCAATTTTCGTTGAAATTTGCAACGAATTTTATTTCGTTGAAAAATTCATTGGAAAACTCGTGGCTAAATTCGTTGGAAAAACTACAATTTTTTTTTGGTCGAAAAATCGTGAAAATTTCTTTTCCAACGAAATTTTTTTTTGGTCGAAAAATCACCCTCGCCGCCGGCGAGGGCCAGCCTCGTCGCGGGCGAGGGCCAAGCTCGCCCAAATCTGGGTGACCTCGAGCTCACCGGCGACGGCGATGAGGTGGTTGAGGCGGCGGGCGAGGTGGCGGCCCATGGTGGCACTGTGGGGCGCCTCGATCGGGCGGGGCCTGCCCGATGGCCTTGGCCGGGGCCTTTGGGGAGGGAGCCGACGTCGCCCGAGGGGAGCTTGCAGGAGTTGAGGGCCCCGATTTTGGTGTCCATGGCGTCAGAGCCGGAGCCAGAGCTGGAGGAGGAGGGGGGCTGCAGGGGAGGAGGCGGAGGGGGAGGCAGAGGGAGAAGGTGAAGGCAAGGGATTGAAAAGGAGAGAGAGAGAGAGAGAGAGAGAGAGAGAGAGAGAGAATGTGGAAATTGAGAGTTGCGGGAATAATGAGCGCGAAAATATTGAATAAGGAAGAAGTAGGATTTTCGTTGTAAAATTCGTGGAAAATTTCCCATGAATTTTGCAACGAAAATTGTACACACTAAAATAATTGCCTAGAAAATTAAAATTCGTTAGAAAATTTGTTGGAAATTTCCAATGAAAAAAATTCATTGGAAATTTCCAACGAATTTTCCAACGAAAATTGTACACACCGAAATAATTGCCGGGAAAATTAAAATTCATTGGAAAATTTGTTGGAAATTTCCAATGCAAAAAAATTCATTGGAAATTTCCAACGAATTTTCCAACGAAAATTGTACACACCGAAATAATTGCCGGGAAAATTAAAATTCATTGGAAAATTTGTTGGAAATTTCCAACGAATTTTCCAACGAATATAAAACATGCCGAACAGTACAGTACCGGCTTTTTGGAATTCGTTGAAAAATTCGTTGGAAATTTCCAATGAAAATTGTACACACTAAAATAATTGTCGGAAAATTGAAATTCGTTGGAAAATTCTTTGGAAATTTCCAACGAATTTTTCAATGAATATAAAAAATGCCGAACAAGATCTTTGGGTTTTTTGAATTGATTTTGAAATTTCGTTGAAATTTCCAATGAAAAAAAATTCGTTGGAAATTTTTAACGAATTTTCCAACGAAAATTGTACATACTGAAATAATTGCCCAAAAAATTCAAATTCGTTGGAAAATTCGTTGAAAATTTCCAATGAATTTTCCAACGAATATAAAAAATGCCAAACAATACTGGGTTTTTTTTTGAATTCGTTGGAAATTTCCAACGCATTTTCCAACGAAAAATGTACATGATGAAATAATTGCCCGGAAAATTGAAATTCGTGGGAAAATTCGTTGGAAATTTCCAACAAATTTTGTGACGAAAATTTTTTCGTTGGAAATTTCCAACGAATTTTGCGACGAAAAATGTTTTGTTGGAAATTTCCAACGAATTTTGTGACGAAAATTTTTTTGTTGGAAATTTCCAACGAATTTTACTTTTCGTTGGAAAATTCGTCGCAAATTTGCGACGAAAATTTTTTCGTCACAAATTTTCATGGCAAAAATCCAATTTTTTTGTAGTGTTACTTCTCCTTGATTGTGCACTCATGCATGGACATCATTTAATTAATGGTTAAAAACTATGTGGATACTTAGTGAACAAATTAATCAAAGTTTATGTATCAAAAATGACATTAATTAAACAATTAGCGTAATCAAATCTCTAGTTACATAAGAAGTAAGGAACCTTCCCATGCCTTATTTGGTTTCTACCCGACCCAAATATACTAGTGGCGACTTATTCTCATAATAGAATATTCTTAGGATAATCAAATTAAAATATAATCCCAACATTGCACGAGGAAAGGGTTTGGGAGAATCCGTGCCGATTAAGGACAGCTGGTCTTCAATTTGGCATTACCTCTAAACCCGTATTCCCTCGCAGGAGGGTCACCACAAACGTGTTCCACCTAATTGGAAACTCCTAAGGTAGTGGGTGCTTGTGCCATAATCGACACAAAAGAAGCTTGTAGCAGGTGAGCCTATAGACCCAATGGTTGCGGTAGCTGTTGAGTTTGACAGGGTGTAAGCTCGATATCCTAACAGATATGGATGCAACAGTGATTTTGCTTAATCTATGGTAAAGGTAATTGTGTCTAAAGTAGAGTTAGTTTTATAATAAGGTCTACAGTTTTGGAAAGTTCAAGTGAGGCATGAGCTTGGAAGAAATCTGTGGCGATTGAGCCCATGAAGAGTAGCAGTGAAGTTCACAGATTTTAGCGAAGCAATTGTGAGTTGGCTTAAACGTCGAGTCAATGTGGAGATTGTTGAGAACATGTTTTGAGTTTGATCCCGTAAAGGAAATTCGATCCAAATAGGTTTCCTACTTTGAATAGATTTCTTATTTTGGATTCAAATGTTTTTTTATATAAGAAGTATGTCTTCTTTACAAATTGGACCCAAGAGGAGCTTTTGGCCGTGACAATAAATTGTGGAGCATATTCATGAATTTTATCCCTAGTGTTTGAAGCCATGAAAATCTTGTTTTATAATTTTGTGTATTTTTTTGAAAAATTGAGAGATTGTTTTGCGATGAATTATTATGGTTAAACACTATATAAGTTATTGGGTATCATTGGGGTTTTGGAAATATTGATAATATTTGAATGACTCAAGTGTAATTGAAATCTCTATCATATCGCTCGACCTGTAGTGGAATCATGTTACTCTCCACATAGAGTAAATCCTACTGGCCAAACATTGTTAATCTTGAGTCCGATTTATTGTCTTGTTATATTTATTTCATTATTCAATCACTTTTTTTTTTGCAACAAATGGTCCTTGTACTATATTGTTGTAGTTTACTTTGTGACAGATTTAGTTCCTAAACTAATATCACGTCCCAGTTTAAGGACAAATTCAGTATCTTTCTGTCGAATTGTTGACAGAAAGTGCTAACTAAGCACCGGAGATGAGCACAGGGCACTTATACGTGAGTCACAACTTAAAACTTAAGGAGAAATTACAAAAATGGTCCATGCACTGGTACTCTCGTTCAATTTTGATCCTCATACTCTATTTCTGTCACATATTTAGTCCGTGGACTAATCTTCAATCTTGATTTTGGGATAAATATCATATTATTTTCGTCCAAATGCAAACAAAAAATGCGGATCGAGGGCTAAAGATTTATATGTGGCATCGACATGTTATAATAGTGTAAAACTAGGGGGTACTCGTGTGCTGTTGCGGAAAAATTATCTGTCATAGATAATCTCTGTGATTATAAAAATACATTATATGCCACTTAATTTAATATTGATTCCGAAGTGATATAAAATGCTCTTGTCGTATATGCGCTGTCTACTATGTGCTATACATTATGCAGGTTCATGCAAATAATTAAATATCCAATTGTTTCAATTAATTATTCTTAAATTCTATTATTTTGAGTAACTTCACAATTTTCTTTCCTTTTTTATGAAACAATATCCGTGTTGAAGTTATAGGAACCCTAAAATTTCATAAAAAAATAATACGAACTCTAAAATTCTAAAAACAAGCCGATCTCTCTTTATCTTTGTTGATTTTTCCTCCTCTTCAAAGGATTATTCAACAAAGATAAACAAAAAGGTACATGTTTTTGTTATTTGCGATAAACGAAAAGTACTTAGATAGATAGAAAAAAAAATACAAAAAATAGAAATAAATATCAGTTAGCCTGAGGTGCCAGGATTGGAGCCAACATTTATAATATAATCAATTCATGATAGCACCATTTTGGTAGTTTGTCATGATATAAATTCGAACTTTTTCACGTTATATAAAAAAACAATACAGATTGTTCCCTATAGTTCTGTCCTTCATTTTAAGACGCAGAATGTTCTTTTGTGGGCTGTTTGCCCAAGGAAAATCAATGTAGGGCCATTTCATTTTCAACCTTGACAATACACGTCAGCTAGCGCATCGCGTATAGCGTTAGTGGGTGGAGACCATATTGATCGAGAAAATATTAGGTGAGTTTAATACTCCACGTCATTTACGTAACACACTATTCAAAAATCGACATCTAGCAATCCGGGCCCACCTTCCGACTCCACTGTCTCTCTCCCTCGCTCAGTTACTTTTTTCTGTCTCTCCGTTACTTTTTCCCTCGTCTCCTCCGTTAGACACACGGACACTCTCTCTCCTCCCTCTCTCCCTCATCTTCTTTGCAATGCTCCATTCACGACTCTGCTCTCTCTCTCTCCCCTTTCTTCTTCACGATCGAAACAACCCATGCCTCCGTTCGCTGAAAGGCTCGATTTTTTTCTTGCGGAGGGTCGATGCGAAGATGCCAGTCTACAACTTGTCATTCGTGAACACCAACCTGTCCAAGCCAACCTCCATCTTCGTCCTGTCCTGTGGGTCAGTCAGTATATTCCTCGGCTCCCTCGTCATCGTCGCGCTCTTCCTCCTCTCCTTCTGCCTAACCTCCCACCGGCGCGACGGCGGGAAGGGCTCCGCCAAGCACCGCACCGACCTCAACGCGCCGGCCACCACGCCCCCATCTCGAAGGAGATCCTCGAGATCGTGCCATCAGAGGTGCCCCATGCAGCTCCGGTCTGATTCCAGAGATTCCGGTGGAGCACTGTGTGGGATACTCGGATTGTGAGTCGAGCGGGAAGAGCAAGGGGACGGAGAGGAAGCAACGCCTGAACTGAGAGAGAGAGAGAGATAACGTCCAATGAACACAAAAGCAACGGAGCAGGGGAGAGAGTCAGAGGAGTCAGAAGGTGGGCCCGAATTGCCAAGTGTCGACTTTTGAGTAGTGTGCTGCATAGGTGACGTGGAGTATTAAACTCACCTAATATTTTCTCGTATTTATCGGAAGGGAGGGATTACACTACACACGTGCGATGAATGGTACGGGAGGAGAAAAATCAACAGGTCAAAGTTGATGATGCGTCGCGTCAGTGAAGGCTGGGAATTTTTTCATTAAATGAAGGTCACCACGAAGCCGTTGCCCAATAGGAAAGGAGGGCAAACTGAACGAAAACCCCGACCACGCCATTTGACTCCGCTTCATGAAAACGACGCCCGTCACAACTTTCCATCAGAAAAAGCTCCCTCCGGACCTCCCTCCAAACCTGTTCCTTGCAAAACTCTCGCTCCATACCTCCTTCTCCGAGGTCTCCACCCACTAATGCTCTCCTCATACGGGACGCTCTGGGCTGACGCGTCGTAGGGAAACAACCTCGGCTCCATGGAGCATCAACAAAGGAAAGACAAAATAATGATGTAAAAGTACTTACATGTGCAACATGCGGTAGTCTTATTATATTTTTAGCTGTTTATATAGACTAACTATAAAGATTAGAAGAGTTAAAAAGACAGTTAAAAGAAATATGGAGGAGCCAGGAGATTCGAACCTGACGCCCTCCCCTTCTGCTGTGTTTACAAACGCTGGCACAAGCTTTTATCATTGGATAGCACAAAAAGGTTTGTTAAGGCTCCGTTCATTTTGCGAAAAATATTACATTTATGGAAAATGACGCAATTTTCCGGTGTTTGGCTGTTTCCCTACGACGAGTCAGCCCAGTGCATCGCGTATCAGGAGAGCGTTAGTGGGTGGAGACCTCGGAGGAGGAGGTATGGAGCGAGAGTTTTGTAAGGAACAGGTTTGGAGGGAGGTCTAAAGGGCAAACTGAACGAAAACCTCCTCTACATGAAAACGACGCCCGACTGCAAGGAGACCTCGCTACATGAAAACGATGCAAACTGAACAAAAACCTCCGCTACATGAAAACGACACCCGACTGCGTGGGCCTTGCAGTCGGGCGTCGTTTTCATGAAGCGGAGTCAATTGGCGGGGTCGGAGTTTTCGTTCAGTTTGCCCTCCTCTCCTATTGGGCAACGGCTTCGTGGTTACCTTCATTTAATAAAAGAATTCCCAGCCTTCACTGACGCGATGCATCATCAACTTTGACCTGTTGATTTTCGTTCAGTTAGCCCTCCCAAAACCCGCTCCGCTACACGAAAACGACGCCTGTCGCAACTTTCCACCAAAAAAAGCTCCCTCCAGACCTCCCTCCAAACCTGTTCCTTACAAAACTCTCGCTCCATACCTCCTTCTCTACCGCTTCTTATCAACAGAAGGGAAGGAGAGAAATCAACATGTCCAAGTTGATGGAGCATCGTCAGTGAAGGATGAGAATTTTTTTTATTAAATAAAGGTAACCTCGAAGCCCTTGCGGACCAACAAGAGGAAAGGAGGGCGAACTGCACGAAATCCCGACCCGGCCAATTGACTCCGCTCTGTGAAAACGACGCCTGTCGCAACTTTCCACCTGAAAAAGCTCCCTCCAGACCTCCCTCAAAACCTGTTCCTTGCGAAACTCTCGCTCCATACCTCCTCCTCCACTGCTTCTTATCAACAGAATGGGAGGAGAAAAATCAGCATGTCAAAGTTGATGGAGCATCGTCAGTGAAGGCTGGGAATTTTTTCTATTAAATGAAGGTAACCATGAAACCGTTGCGGACCAATAGGAAAGGACGACGAACTGCACGAAAACCTGACACTGCCAATTGACTCCGCTACACGAAAACGACGCCCGTCGCAACTTCCATGAAAAAGCTCGCTCCAGTCCTCCCTCCAAACCTGTTCCTTACAAGACTCTCGCTCCATGCTTCCTTCTCCACCGCTTCTTACCAACAGAAGGGGAGGAGAAAAATCAACAGGTCACAGTGAAAACGACGTCACCTATTTGTTTCTGCTTTTTGTACCACCATCAAACAACCCTCTGAACCTGTTGCTTCCGAACTCCACCACCACCTCCGCAACTCTTCCCATTTTCAGAAAGGAAGAGACGAGGCAAAGTCCAAGGTTAATGGCAAACAACGATCCAGCTGACGACGGTGGTCGGCGGTAAGCTTCAGCGTCCTCAATCATATCTTAATTACTGTAGCCTAGTCTCCGACGGTAAGTTGAAGGATTGCAAGTAAAATCATGCCAAAATCTTGATTTACTTTCTTGTTCCTATCTCTGATCATATCCACTGTGTATTTCCACTACGTGACTGCTGTTTATCGAGAAAAAGCCTGCACTCTACGTAAATCAGCTGAACTTGCTGACGCATTCTGAACTTAGCATTGTTCAACGTGTAAGAGCCCAAGTAGAATTAGAGAGTCTCCGCTCTTTCTTTCACTTGCCCGTAGAAAATGGCCTCTTTCTCAGCATATTTAAGACTTTGAGAGTTAGATAGTAACACCAGTTTGCACCAACCAGATTTTTCCTCTCTTCTTTAGTTGATCCAGGTTTTTGTTTTTGATGTTCATAATAACTCCATTCTCAGAACAGAGCATGTACTTAGGGGAATATCTAGTCAATGCAAAATGGCATTTTTCTCACATTTTCTAGATTGGGGTAGTTATGTTGTACCAACAGATTTTTTCTTCTACTCTTTTGCTAATTGATTCAGTTTTTTACACTAGATGTTCATGATGACTTGACTCACAGAACAGAGTATATATGGTTGTACTAATAACAGAGCATATTTGAAAAGTAAGATTGTTTCTTGTAGTGATCGACCCTTTTCATAATATTCATTTGGTAGCTGAATACAGTTGGTTTCATAGCAGGAGTAATCCCTCTAAAGTATGACTACCCTTAAAACGGCTGAGTTTGTCGGGGGGAAGTGAAATGCCATGATAACTGTCATTTCTTTTTGAAAATCGCGAAGTTGGAAAGAATGTGAACCTTCTCCTTGGTGGGAAAATTCTGACTCATTAATGAAGAGACACGACTGTATATACACTTTGTTTCTTTCTTTTGCCAAGAGAAACTCGTATGAAGAGCCTCCTGTTACTCAAAGTCTTATTAGCTTTCCTTCTAAAAGAGATAAGACCTACAATTAGCTTTACTCTGTTTCTACCGGTAAGCATGTTCGTGCGTCTGAATGGTTTTGTTTTGTGTATTAGTGTTGTTAGAGTGGGTGTAGGGAGGTATCCCCTAGTAATCTGATGTTATATTTTGTCCAAGAAAGTTTTCATTAGCTTAATTGGGCGTGGATGAATAGACGGGTTAAATTCCTGCAGTGCATACATAGGTTGAATTTCTGCAGTGCATAGACTCAGCTATGATTTGCACAAGAAGCATCATACCGTGCATCAAATTTCCTATTAAACTTAAGTTGTTTATGCAAGTGTGTCAGTTATTAGAATTGAGAACCGCTTGATATATATTGTACACTCATATCTTGATAATTTTTGGAGAAACTGTCGTTAACTAGAGCTTTTGCGAAAGACTTTCTCCTAACAAGGATTTTATTGATTTTGTTTCCAAGATATGGAGCAGAGCGTGAAGCTCAAATTGCTGCAATTAACCAACGTCTTGATTCCATGGAGGAGTCCTTGCTTCAAGCTATCGGGGACATGCATAGCTACACTGGTCCAACCAACATTACTGGTGCACCCATTATGCTTATCTACACAATGGTCAAAATCATTCGGCAGAAATTAATCTTTGCACTGGGAAGGCAAGATATGGTCCCGAGGTTCCAACTTGTGTATGCCCTCATAGCAGTCGGTCTCAGATGTGTCGCGTGCAGTCTACTAATATACATTTTGCTTGGCGACATGCCTTGGCAAATTCTCGTTCTCTGCATCCTGATGCTGATAATCTCATCCACATTCGAACCTGAGGATTAATTAGAGAAGGATGGCTGTTCTCGATTTTCCTAATGTTATGATTGGCTCTTGCGAAGTTGGTTTTGATGTGTGTACTGCCAATGCTGGCTCGAACATGACCTTCATGTTGTATTGTTATTACCTTGAACACCTTTTACTTCACAAAGCAAAATATATGATGATGAAGCCGATGGTACTACTTAGTTAAGCTCCTGGCACAATACAATGAAATTGGAGACGCAAGGGATTTTATATTTTCTTTCGCTAGAGAGTAACAGGGGATTTGATTTAGAGAATTTGAGAAAGAATCAATTTATCCCCATTCATTAATCTTTTGACACATGAATCGATTTTGTAGTTCATAACTCAATTCTTACATCCCAACTGCAGCGATATTCTACCCACTATCTTGACATGTACTTCTAGTCACAAATGAAAAGCACTAAGCTCGAAATAAAGGAAGCATGCTACCACAAATTCTTGAAAAAAAAAAAGACTACCATTTGAGAACAAAGCGGATTCACATTGGAAAAGTTAGATGCACGGCCTTTTGTATGTTAAGGCATATTTGGAAGAAATAGAACAGCGAGAGTAATTATAAAAATAAGTTTTTTGGTTAATGTAAAAATAGATATACAAAGATTGATGACGATGACTAAGAATTTTCCTTTTATATATATCCTGGGAGATGGGCCTGATCTATCGAGATACAGGGGAAGGAAGTCGCTCCAAGTGCAATGATTATTTCTGTGTAGCTGAGAAGGGGGTTTTGAGCTTAGGCGAAGCCAACCATCCCATTTTCTTTGTTCAACTTTATGTGTATTTAAGATGAAGAGTCGATTGGGGACCATCAAAAGCCTAAAGCAAATCATAAGAAATTCAGTTTATTTGCACCTTGTCTCGCAAGAAACTCATCCACGGGAGTGCTAGAACACCATTTTGTACTGTCAAGATTTGTTCTCTGTACTTTTTTTCTTGTTGTTAATATATCCACGTATTCATTTTTGATATTCCTAGTGACTCAAACTCTCGGAAGAGACAATGTAATAGGAACATAATAAGTAATTGTAAATCCATAGAAAAGTAAGATATATCGGTATTCTCTGATAGTCATTGACCCCTTTTTTACATGGATTTTTCGTACCGTTAAGACACTCTCACAAGCCATGAGGCCATGAGTGTCTCGACATATGTCACCCCTTAATGAAAGAAAGTACTTTTGTAATATGTGAAGTTTCTATGGTAATTATTGTCAAATTCTACTTTAAAAAACATTTAGAAAATATTAGGAAATAGTTTGCTAGATATATAGAAAGGAAACATTACTTCTCATTGAACCACCTTTTGCATTTCAATAGGGTCGACACCAGACCTTCCAAAATTAAGATTAAAAAAAATAATCCAAATTGAAAGTAGTAAATCCATTTCCATTCTTGAAGATAAGCTTGCAGCCCAAGCCATTTTTTACTTTAGCATACATTTGATCAAAGTTGTAGTAAATTATAACCCATGAAACTCCTCAAATATAAATGTGCCGACAGTCGATAGTGTTGAAAATACATCTCTAGTTTTGCCCCAAAAAGGAAAGTTTCCTAATGCAAGTAGGTTTACTAATTTGAAAATGTTCACAAGTTTGAGCGATTTCCTAATTTGAATAGGTTTCCTAATTGGAGCGAGTTTCATATTTTTTATCCTACTCTTGCTGTATATAATAAGTAGAGCATAAAAGAGATGACTTCTTGTTAGGAGTACCTAGCAGAAGTGCAATACCTTTGTCTCATGAGGTTGCTAAGAGGGAACTCAACTCCGAGCATTTAACATATTTAGTTGGAACCACCTTATGTGCCAACTAAGATATATATTAACTACTCTAAATCATACAAATTCTACAATGTGAGGCTTTTCTAGCATAACTCACATGTACATCTCAACAATCTTCCCCTCATGTGAGTTTGGTATTAGTTCTACACCTCCTTAATTCAAGTATTTTTTGTACCAACATAACTTAACTTGAATCTCCATCAACGCCCACATTCATCCCTCAGTGTTAGGTCTACTCCTCCTTCAGATTGGGGATGGAGTGCGTAAGCACTAGATTCTTTGCTTGAGATATTCACCAAGCACCAATCAACCATCGGTTTTGATATCAATTGTTAGGAGTGCACAACAGAAGTTTGATACCTTCATTCGAAGAGATTGCTAAGAGAAAATTCAAGTTTGAGCCCATCAACATTCAGTTGGGCTCACCTTCACCAAAAAGCTTTAGCCAATAAGTTGTCGATCAACTAGAATATATTAACTACTTTAAATCACACTAATTCTTCGACATGGGACTTCTCTAACACAATTCCCACATGCATTTTAACAAACAAAGCAATAAATAGAAATGGTTATGATATTTGTTCAATGTTCATAAAATTAATATTACATTGTGCCATAATTTGCTTTATATATCATGAAATATTTATACTAGCATTTATTATATAAAGGCTGCGTTTGGTTTAACTTTCTCATGGGATTTTGGGTCTCAAAAGTCCCTTGATTGAAAGCCAAGGTGCTTGCCAAAATCTTTTTTTACTACTTTGAGGAATTGTTAACATTAGCAAAGCTGAAAGCCAAGGTAGTTGGAGCATTTTGGAAGGTAACTTCTAGGGTTAATGAGCTTTTTTTTATTCCAAAATCGTCCTACTGATACTTTGAATATTCGGTCTTGCCCTCGCTCGCGACTATTTATGTTCTTCGCGAATGAGCTCGTTTGAGAAGGTGAGCCCCCACAGGAGGCCGTGCTTCTTGAGCCAGACGATGCCATAGAAGTTGCCAGAGAAGAAGATGCCCTCGACACATGCGAAGGTGAGGAGGCGCTCGACAAAGGACTGTCCAACGAAAGGCCCAATTTGCCTTGCAAGCAACAGCGGGATAAATTTGACCAAATTGGAAAGGTTTAAGATTTGAGAGGGGGTCCTTCTCGGCAGAGTCCTTGATGTAGCTCTCGAGGTCCTAGACTTCGATATATGTACAAATTAAAAATTCAATGACCACATTGCACATTATGTTAAAGTTTGAAAATCACATTGAATAAATTAAAAATTAATAAGCCACATTGCATATTGAGTTAAAGTCCAATGACCGTTTGTGTCATTATCCCGTTCAAATTGGAAGTCTTTGTAGTTCAATTGTCTATCAAATAGAAAGTACAAATATAGTATCCACATCCATCCGTACTTGGAAGAGGATTCGTGCGACTTTGGAAATCCAATTATCTAAATATAGCTCATATCTGTCAAAATAGATACATTTATAAGGAAATAAACAATGAAAATGATTTTACATAAAATCCACATCATAAACTTTAATTTGTTATTTTATTGTTCAACAACTTATGTTCTCAATCTTACAATTCAAACAGAATTTAAATAAGGAATAGGGAGAAATGGCGTCTAGTTTTCACTTAGTCTCGGTTTGTTTTGAGGAAAATGAATAATTTGAAAAATATTTTCCTAAACATGATCACTCGTATCAAATGCAAAAATGAACAAACGAAAATATTTCCATCGTCCAAGGAAATATTGAGACATATATTATTATCAATGATGAAAACATTTCTCGATGATGTCTAGTTTTTAGAAAAAAATTTTCCAAATCATCATTTTAACGTGAAACAAATAGAGCCTTAGCCATTAAAAATTGAAATTGTGACGAAGCTAAATGTATTCAAACTCTTCCTTTCTGATTTCCTATTGTACGAGTACCAAAAATTTCTATTTTAGGTCTTTTTCAGCAAAAATTTAAGTTTAAATTTTCAGCCACAATTCGTATGTCCAGTTCAACGAATGTTTTACTTGGTGTTTACTATGCCCGATCGATAACAGGCCCAGATAACATTATATATGTCCATGCAAATAATTAAATATTCAATTGATGTTTTGAGTACCTTCATAATATTTTTTTTTCCGTTTTTTTATGAAAGAATATAAATTTTGAAGCTATAGGAACCCTAAAATTTCATAAAAATTAGTAGGAACTCTAAAATTCTAAAAAAGAAGCGACCCTTTATCTTTGTTGATCTTTCCTCTTCTTCAAAGGATTAATCAACAAAGATAGACAGAAAGGTGCATGTTTTCGTTATTAATGATAAATGAAAAGAACTTAGATAGAAAAATTATATGAAAGAGAGAAATAAATATCATTTGGCTCGAGGTGCCAGGATTCTGTCCGAATTAGGAATTTGATGATTCTTTACAACTATTTTACTATATATCAAAGTCTCAATGGAGCTTTAATATAGAAAAGATAAAATAATGGTGTCATAGTATAACGAATTTTTTTTTCAGTATAGATTTATTACCAAATACTAGTTACATGAGCAAAATGCAATAGTCTAATTATAATTAGGAATATATATAATAATTATTCATGTAATTGAAAAATATAAACAAAATATAAGATTAAAAAATTTTAAAGATAATTAAAAGAAATATTAAGGAGCCAGGAGATTCGAACCTGGCGCCCTCCCCTTCTGTTGCGTTTACAAACACTGGCCCCACAATTTGGTTGCGCCATGGTGGGTAATTTTTAAATGTACATGAGTGGGGGCAACACAACCAATGGAAAAATGACACGTGGCTTGCTCCCCGGTAGCCTTGACCCGATAACACTGTTTTAGTGTCTTTTGAATTGACGACCTAGCAGCAATTCTCACTAAATGATCACCCTTAAGTATTACTTTTGAGAATTTAGTTCATTCGACCTGGGAGAAGTGTTACAACTCTAGGCAACTTTGTCTTTTATAAAAGGGATAAGTGCATTCAAAGTACTAAAATTTATCACAAAAATACAATTGAGTCTTAAAACTTTCAAAAGTGCAAACAAATCCTAAAACTTATCACGAAAGTGCACTTGTGTCCCAAAAACTTTAAAAAGTCTAAATAAGTCGTAAAACTTATTACGAAAGTGCAAATAAGTCTTAAAACTTGTCACAAAAGTGCAAACAAGTCCTAAAACTTATTAAATTGATTCAATCAAGTCCTTCTATTGATTGTACTTTTTAAAAGTTTTAGAACTTATTTGCACTTTCGTAACAAGTTTTAGGATTTGTTTGCATTTTTGTGACAAGTTTAAGGACTTATTTGTATTTTTTAAAAGTTTTAGGACTCAAGTGCACTTTCGTGACAAGTTTTAGCATTTGTTACACTTTTTGAAAGTTTTGGGACTTAATTGTACTTTTGTGACAAGTTTTAGGACTTTAAGTATACATATCCCTTTATAAAATGTTTATTCCACAATAGATGGGCAATAGTATGACAAATGCTCTGGTGCGCGAGAAAAAGTCAAGCTCAAATTGTGTGAACGAGTATATTGATTAAGCTGTGATCCTTATCGTTTCGCATTTATTAATGAAGTTCGAGAGCTTAATCCCAGCTGAAGAAGCAAGGAAGGTTACAGAAACTTCGTAGCTTGAAATTAACGAAGTCAAAGAAAATAAACAAAACGTTTGCTAATCTGGGCTCTAATTTTTTATAGCTTTGCCAGATCATTTACTTTTTGTCATATAAAATATGTAGTTGCTTTAGACCTGAGCATGTCTTTAAAAAGTTCAAGGGAATAATTGCAGGGAGAACCTGCTCCAATGGGAACTCCCAGGCAACACCCCGTATTCCCTCCTCTTGGGGAAGAAACACCCTTAGGATGGATATAGGGTGACCTTGCGTGGTGAAGGTAGACACCATATCCGTTTTGGCTGGCCACATTCGGGTAGGCTTGCATAATAGCATTCCGTGCTTGGTGTAACAAGGGGGTTTGCTGAAACAGCAACCTGCGATTCTGGAAGCTAACGTGAATCAACCTGCTAGTCTAGAGATAGTACTTCCGGTTGATTCGCGTTAACCACCCAAGGTCTCCCTATGTCCCTCCTGTAGGTTTTTCTTTCCCAGGAGGAGGGAATATGGGGTGTTGCCCGGGAGTTCCCACCGGAGTAGGTTCTCCTTGCAATTAATTAACTCCTTGAGCCTTTTAAAGATTTGCTCAGGTCTAGTCAAGCATCTCAATGTCAAAGCCAACTGTAGGAACAACAAGCTTTGGTTTTAAGAACTTTACAAACTCCCTTAGCTCATTGTAGTTCGAATGCTCACTATACGGAACAAGATGAATCTCAAATACTTTAGTGCACGAGCAAAAGTCACGCTCAAATTATGTGAACTAGTATATTGATTAAGCTGTGATCCTTATCGTTCGCATTTAGTAATGAAGTTCTAGAGCTTACTGCTAGCTGAAAAAGCAAGGAAGGTTCCGGAAACTTCGTAGCTCGAACTTAACGAAGTCAACGAAAGTAAACAAAACGTTTGCTGGTCTGGGCTCTAATTTTTTATTGCTTTGCCAGATCATTTGCTTTTCGTCGTATAAAATATGCGGTGGCTTTGAGTGGAACTTGGTATGAGGAATGACGTCAAAGATTGCTTCTTTATTCTGCGATGCTTCGCAGTAACTTACCTTGTCAGATTAAACTTAGACAGTCCTAGATTTTCTGCCGCCGCTTGGTGTTGTATTCATTCAACCATTTTAACATTCGAACTTCTCGGTGCTTGTATTCTCTCTTGCCCTTTTCAGAGACACCATTACAATCAACATTCTCATTAGCAAAGCCCTCCATGGACACAACAAAGGTTGACACTCCTCTTGACCTTAGGATCAATTTGTTATGAAAAGAATAACATGTGCAAGTTTCTCTCCATGTGGATGTCTTTCATAACTTGTTCAAATTGTGTGAACTAGCATATTGATTTGCCACTTAGTCAGTAATTTCTGTTTGCATTTGGAAGAAAATATTGAAATCGGGATCGGAAGTCGGGTAAGGACTAAATAATCATAAGATAATGTATGAGGACCGAGATTAAATATCGACGGTAACATAGGGACCTTTATGTAATATCTTTTGCATAATTATTTTTTCATTCCACATTAGTGCTGCTTGTATACCTCCGATGTTTAGTTAGCATATTCCGTTGACAATTGGCCGGTCATTTAAATTTTTCCTAAAATGATAATTGAGATTATATTTTGGACCCAATCTATCACAGGATAAAGTATGATGACCAAAATTGAATAGTTGCAATAGTACAAGGATCATTTTTGTATTTTTTTCCTAATAGATTTTCCAATACTTTTATGTTTTCGTTTTCTCAATGATCAATATTCAATTTCTATTCGATGTAAAACATTAGTCTATTCATTAATAGTAAACTCGCAAGCCATGCGACTAGTTTTTTATTTCAATTCAAGATACTGAGACTACTTTGTAGACTATGTGTTACATTGATGTGACAATTTATAAATAAACATTTAAACAAATTTTCCTAAGTATTATTAAAAAAACAAACCAATGCCACCAAAAAAAGTCGTAACCATAGGTCCAAATTTTGTCTCCCCATCTCAAAGATTAATTTTGCCGGACAATTTTGATCATGGTGTATATACGCATGATAGGTGCTCGAGGGATGTTGGTCGGACCAATATAGGTATACATGTCCCTGATGGTACCGTTATGGGTATACATGTCCCTTATGGTTTCAAGCAAGGACTCCTCCGTGGAATCAAGATGCTGGCTATCCATTCTAGCAATTTGAGCTCGATGCTTTACTCCGTATCTAGAAATTAAAATCAACAAAGCACTTGTTATACGACAGTCTTTTACAAAAATTGAAATTATCAAGACAGGTTTCCATGGCTCATGTATTAAGCACCATTTATCAATTATTTCCAAAAATGAAATATATTTTAACACTTCTCATGTATGTAAACCGGATGTTGCATGTGATGCATGGGATGTAAGAATTCAAACTCTGTAAGTACTACAGAAGACAATGGTTTCTCTAATATCTATGGTCATCAAGATTCGAGTCTAAAATAAACATTACTCACATTTCTTAATACATGTACTCATGTGAACACGTCAAGAACTGCAACATTTATATTCAAAAAGAATTTTAATGCATGATATGATTACATGATACCATACTTCTTGTGTAATATGGCATCGTTGTTGGAGTATATCCTGTATGTGCATTGTAGGGACAGAGCTAGCCTGTTTTCACAATGGATGGATTAATATAGTGATGTTAATTGATCGGGCTTTAATTAATTATTTTATTATTTTCAGCTATAATAAATTAATGAAATTGTGACGAATTGTTTCAAATTCTAAGCATGTTTCAAATGCAAGACCCAAAAAATGCAAAATATAATACGAGTTATCATGGTTCAAGGATAGCAAAAATAAATCTATGGTGGGGTCAAAGGTCAAACAACAAGAAAAACAAACTAAAAATTGCTTCTAGAAAGCACAATAACTAAGCAAGAAAAGGAAGTCAGTGGGGACAAAGTTTTGTCCTTACTAACGATTCCGATGCTATTGCGGGGAGGGTAACCGCCTACTTCTCCGCGATTAATTAGGCAAAACGAAGATTCGTCTTTCGATAAAATGTATTCTACAGATAAAGTTTATTGCGAGGCTTATCATTTCTGAGGTGGAAAGCTACTGAGACTTCTAAATAAAAGTCACTATTAATATAAGAGTTTCTCTTAACAAAAGAAAGAAACGAAAAAACTTAGGCAAAAAAAAAAAAAGAATGTAGTTTCTCTTAAGAAAAGAAAGCAAGAGAATGAATGTGCAGCCGTGCCGCTTCCGTGCATATGATAGAATTCTTCCAACCTGTAACTTCTTGGCATTTTTTTAATGATTGTTCGATTCCACCGTTTCACAACACCTCTGGAGAGAGAGGTGGGAGGAGAGAGAGTCCCACCTCTCTCTTAGGAAGAGAATTAAACAAATAATTCAAGAGGATCAAACAAATCAATGTTATTTGTTCAAGAGGATTAAATAAATAACTTATGGAACAATTGTCCAAAAAGTCATAAACTTATTGTACGACAGCCAATTAAGTCCTAAACTTTTTAATTTGGCCAATTTAATCATCAATATTTTAACAATTTTCTACTATAGTCTATCCAGCCAATTTTGGCTAGATAAGTCATATTGCTGGCCATGCCACGTGGGAAATCTAGCGTTGACTGGATCGCCACGTTAGTGATTTCCGATCAAAATTGGCTGAATGGAATGAATTGGAAAATTGTCAAGCCAAATTGAAAATTTTATGATTAAATTAGCTGTCATACAATAGATTTATTATTTTTTGGATGAGTATTATGAGAATTTGCATTTGGTGATAACAAGAGAATTAAAAATATAGTTCAAGAGGATTAAACATAGAATTGTCATTTGTTCAAGAGGATTAAACAAATGGTTGCGTCTTGTTCTCCATATTTGGTGATGACAGGAGAATTAAACAAAAAGTTCAAGAGGAGTTGACAAATAATTGCCTTTTGTCCAAGAGGTTCGAGAAGGAGGAGGACGAAGGACAGTGACTACTATGAATGGTTTTCTCAGACAACTAAACTAGTCTATAGTTTGTGACAAACCATTAGTTTAATTCTCTTTCACAGCAATTTCCACCATCGGTCTATTATTATGTTTGCTCAACTCGCGGCCTCGCAGCAAGTTTTATTTCAGACAAGGAAGGAAGAGAGTAATCACTCAAAGCTTGGAGATTTAATGGCAAACAACTATCCAGCCAATCACGGTGGTCGGAGGTAAGCTCACTAGTCCACCTCCTTCAATTAGTTGGAGAGGACTGCGTGTAAAATCGTGCAGTATTGAGTTCCTTCCCTGAAAAAGAACTTCCTATTTCTGACCATTTCCCTGCGTGTTTCCATTAAGGGAATGTTGTTTTATTTGGAAACAATCTGTACTCTGCATAAATCAGGTGAACTCATCCTTTCCAATGTTGCATTCAAAAACCATTGCCCCGTTTTTGCTTACTTTGTTAATTGCTTCATGTGTTCACTATTGATCCTCATTGTTCGAGCTTTTGTGAAAGACTGGTTGTCTAACAAGTAGTTTACTTACTTTAATTCCAAGAAATGGAGCAGAGCACGTGGCTCAAATTGCTGCAGAATATAATCAACAGCTTGATTCCTTGGCGGAGACCTTGCTTCAACTCATCCGGGAAAGGCATGGCTTTTCAGGTCCTGTCAACATTATTGGTGCACCTATCATTATGCTTATCGTGTAGCGATCAAGATCGTCCGCAGAAATTACTCTTTGAAATGGCAAGGCAAGATATGGACGCAAGGTTCTAACTTGCGTAATCTTTAATCGCTCTAACCCTCGGATGTGTCGCATGCAGTCTATTGATATACATTTTGCTTGATGAAATATCTTGACTGATTGACTTTCCGTGGGTCCTACTGCTAGCAATCCTATTCGGATTCATTGCGAATGAAAGGATTAATTAGTGAACAGTGATAGTTTCTGACTTTCTGGACGCGGTGATGTGTATTTTATATGAATTTGGTTTTGCTTTATGACCTTCCAACACTGGCTTGGACATGATGATTCAAAGCATATAAGAAAGAATTACATAATCCTTATTTTATTATTCTTTTGTTTTGGATATATATATTGTGACATCACCAAATAATCCTTATAAGAAAGAATTACATAATCCTTATTATTCTTTTCAGCCATGGACTAGGCATTAGTATTGTGTGACATCACCAAGTAATGTTTACAACCCGTTCGTCATTTTACAAACTCAGAAATCTCTATGCAACAAATTTCAAACTAAAGTAGCTAATTGGATAGCTCACAAGTTTTAAGTAACTTGTTAAACTGAACTCCACAAGGACAGCAAGATGGACAAGTATAAGCTTGTTCATCACTTGCCCGCCCACTCGATAAATTTATAAACCCTGATTAACGAAGCTCCGATTTGATCATTATCATTGTGTTTATTATACCAGTTTATCAAAATTAGATGGTAATTTCATTTATACATTACTTGGTGATGTCACACAATACTAATGCCTAGTCCATGGCTGAAAATTGATGGCCATGTGTGCACAACTACATTAGATGAATCAAGCCGATTGATAATCGGTTCTTAAATCCATGCGGAAAGTGGCATGAGTAAGATTTAAATTCAATGTTAACTTTTAAGAAATTCAGACATTAATATCTTTAACGTGCATAACATGAATATGTCATTGGACTTGTTTTCTATACAGTAAATATTAATCAGCACTCACTCTACGAAAAATCAATTAAATTATTTTTTTTTTGAAAAAATCGATTACATTCTCTTTGTCTAGCATGGGCCATAAATATAATTTCTCTAGTATGGGCCTAATTGTTCTCAATGTTCCAATGCAACAAGGAATCTGGGGTTGAACCGGCCGGCCGCATCGAGGATCCGATCTCTTTCGGGTCATGGGCTAATGCGAGCTTAGAGGAGTGCAATATCTGTTTGCCATGAAGTTCATGCTTTTCTTCCATGATGAGAATATGGAGAAGCTCTTCTCCATGGGCACGTATGAAGTGATGATGCTTAGCATAGCACTTTGCCGTCATTTTCCCTCATTTATGCTGTTGTTACATATAATTGGAGCGCGATTATTTTTAGGGGGAAAAAGAAACTTCTAATTCTTCTATCTTTGCCCACAGGTTTGCAATCTTAACCATCAAATACACCATTTCCAACCTAATAAACTCAGAGCACTATGCACACAACTAAAAGGTCTTTTATCGTCGAAGCACTGCAGAGTCCATTAAACTTTTGATGCATGCTGGTAATCGCACAGTCAAATGATTGATCTTTGTAATAGCTTATCTAAGGACAAATATAAATTACAAACTGACAAATATACCAGAAAGATGAGCAATGATACTATACCTATAAAAGAATTTGCAATGAACCTATGCCCCAAGTAATCCAAACACATCAAATAGATCTAGCTTGAAGGCGATCCGTTGATAGGAAGATCTTGACGAATTGAGTCCTTGAAAGGAAATCGGAGGTCGATATTCATCTATACCGATCGATATTACTTCTAAGCTGTTGACACCTAAATTTCGGTAGCGTCATTTAGTGGTTAATTGCATAGAAAATTAGGGATTAAATTTTAACCCCTAAACAAAAATATTAAAATGGCATAGCATATAGTTTAGGATCATATAGATTAACCGCATTCCATATCGGATCGGTGGTGATAAGCGGGCTTAAAAATTCATCATGTAAATCGAGCTCGGGCATCGAAGCGAGACTTGGTTCACTCGGGAAGCATGGGCTGAAAATCACTTCAAAAAAGAGCTTGGTTGTTTTAATTTGAGCTTAATTAGCCCATTATGCTTAATTAAAGAAAAGTCTAAATTAATTCAGCCCACTTAGAATTAATTAAAGCCCAAACCTAAGCCCATTAGGACTAGAAAACCCGCTAATTGACCTAGGTTTATACTATAAATATATGTTTATGTCTTTGGGGAGAGGGAGCTCACACAATTTTTAGAACACACAACATTGAATACACGGCCACAACACAGACATCCACGTCCACCATTGAGAGAGAAAAAAAAAAAGCCAGACGGATTCAAGAACACACCAAAAACACAGAAGAGTGACCATTGAAAATCGTGAGAGGAGAGGCCATTCAGTGGGAGGTTTTCGGTCAACAAGGAGGGAGATTCTGACAAGAAACACATCCACGTTCGGAGTCCAGAGGTAGAGAACAAAAAGCCAAAAATCGTGAAGAGGGGAGAAGGAGGCCAAAAAAGAAGAAGAAGAAAAGTCAGACGTAGAAAAGGGGCCAAGAGGATCTTTGTGGGGGCTTCTGGACGAGGAGCTCACTTTCACATCCCATCATCACGTTGTTTCTTCCTCAGATTGACGGGCACAGCAACTCCGTCTTTCACCAGGTCCAGCCGTAGCGCTTTATTGCTCCTGCCATCAAAGTTCAATGCTTGAGCGATGCCGAGTCCCAGTCCAATACAGCAGCCTTGTCCACGCTTGTGTTCCTTCGTTAAACCTGCTATGACAAGCACAAGTTGTTCGTGAGCAATACCAACGTGATACCATCGCTGTTGCTCTTGACATCGCGCAGTGAAGCCACTATCCATCAAGCCCACCTTCACCGCCGTGTCACCGCCCGCGAAGCGCCATCGTTCCCGACGCTGCACCACCGACGCTGCACCACCGACACTCCCGACGCACCGTCGGTCGCAATTCCGATCCGCTGTAAATTCAAATTTGGAAAGAAATCCGCAAATCAGGTAAAAATCTATCCGGTATATTTTCAAAATATTTAAATTTTAGTTTGAATATTTTGAATATTCCGGAAATATTGCGTGATTGATTAGATGCCTTAGGATAATATTTGTGATATCCGCAATATTTGAAACACTTAAAATTAGGAATTTTGCCTAATTTAGCAACGTATCTGGACGACTATCCGACCTTATCCCTAAGGTACGATACGCGGCGATACGGAAAATCGTTATCTTGTCCATGACTACTTGAATACGATAATAGATTTTATTCGCTTTCCAAATTTAAACAATCAACTTTGTGTCGATATCTATAACCCTATAGATATGACCGTTAGTTTGATTTCTTTGCCTTATCTGAATTTGAAAAATCTTCATGGATTGCGTGGATTGTTTGAATGTGATCGGTATCTTTGTTTGATTGCTTTCCTTTTAAATAAAAAAAAAAAATAAAATATTTAGAATTTAAATTTAAATTAGAAATTTTGCATGCTTAGGGAATCTTAAATATATCCAAAAGAATAAGATAATTATTTGATTTAAATTGGGATTTAGGGTTCCATATTTCCTAGTTTAAATTAAAGATTATTTTAATCTTAGTGGATTATTTAGGACATTTAATAATTTCTGAATTTTAATAAAAATCCCAAAAAGAATCACTTTAGGATAGATTAAATTATTTTTTAGAATAGATTGCATGTTAATTTAGGCATTTTTTATTCCGAATTTCATTTTAAAATACCAAAAATAAATCATTTATCCGCCATTAGAATTAGGTCACATCGTCGCATGACATATAGTTTGCATGTTAGGTTGCATGAATCGCATGTTAATTTTTGCACGTCATTACATATAGGTTAGCTTTCATTTAAATAAGTGAAAACCCAAAAAATATTGAGTGAATTGCTTGTTAATTAGAAATCATATTAGGATTGTTGATGTGATTTTCTAGCTAACAATGCAGATGCTTACGTTGCTTTTGAGGTAAGTAATTTTCCCAATTTTGCAATTTATTCAATGTTTTGATTATTGGGTGTTACTTTGGTGGTTTGCGACCCGCATGAACACCTCACATGTTAGCGATTAGGCAATAAAATGGATCCAGACTGCATGCAAAACATTTTTTGAAAAGAAAAGGTACCGAAAGGGCGTTAGACTAGATCTAACGTAATCAAGTCCCCAATTTAGAATCTCTAGTTCGTAGGAATAAAACATATCTCCCTATGTTTTATTTAGGTTTCTAATCGACCTACCACAAATAGATTAGTGGCGACTCCAAGCATGAAAACATTTGCACGTTAAGAACTTAAATCCTAAGTTGCGAATTGGTAGGGCTTGGGAGGGCCCGAGTTAGGCTTAGTCCTAATAATCCATTAGCCTAAGAGCAAAATTTTAGGTCGCGACATAAGCATGTTTCAAAACAGCACAATAGTGTCAAGTGCTAAACATGAGCTTAGACCTTGGAATTCCTATGGTCATTCGGTAGTTAAATGTGGCAAAGAAAAAGGAAGTCATGAATAGTGTTAGAGATATATTCCCTTGATTCTATATATCTCTCGTAATCATAATCCCAAGTGATTAAAATTGATATTGTAATTATGTTGTTATAGATAGTCATCTTGTAAAATCTATATATAAATAGGCTCATATATTATTCATCATAATATACTAAAATTCCACAATTCTATTTTTCATTTTATTTCTATCAAATAGTATGGTAATATAAGATTTATGCTAGTGAATGTATTCGTGTTTTGACTTATTGAATCCAAAAATATGCAAGCTAAGTTAGGTCAGAAACTGTTCTCTCATTTCCTTGACGAAGGAAAACTTTGAACACCTTTTACATCACAAAGCAGACTAAGTGAAAATGATGAAGAGGATGGTACTGCCTAGTTAAGATCCAGTGCAATACAATGAAATTGGAGAATACGGGATTTTTTTTCTTTGGCCAGAGAGAAAGGGAGGAATTGATTCAGTGAATACGAGAAAGAACAACATTATTCTGATTCACTAATATTTACACGAATTGCGGTTCGATGTAGTTAATGACCCAATCACAATATCTCAACCTCAGCAATATTCTGCATACTATCTCGACATGTACTTCCAAGTCGCAAAGGAAGCATGCAATATGGGAGAGAGGGAAGTAACCGGCCATAAATTCTTTAACTAAAGATTTATCCATTTGAGAACACAGCCAATTCATATTAGGAAAGTGAGATGCACGGCATTTTGTATGTTGAGGCACATTTGGAAGAAATGAAAAAGCGAGATGAGCAATTATGGTCCAAAATAAGCATTGACGTATATTGAGAAATGGGGATAATTCCAGAAAAAAAAAAAAGCACAAATGTTAGGTCGAATGACAATTTCAACCTCCTTTTTTTTTTTTGTCTCATAAAAATCACAAACTTTCACCTTTATCCTAAATCTGGCCCTCCATTGATTCTCTATCTAAAGTCATCCTTGCTTGAGAAAAAAGGTTTTGGTTGTGAACTTGGCGGATCTCGTCCATGGCGCTCTCCGACGGGTGGTGGTCTATATCTTCAAATTACAACAAAACAGCAAAGTCTGGGTCGAAAAAATTCAATTTGGAGTTCTTTCGACTTGCTGGTGGAGTGAAGGAAATGATGAACATGTTCACCGTTATTTTTCAAGCTGTGGTTTAGAAAAAAAAACAATAAATAGTGCTTTAAATCTAGTCAACAAGCTATGTGGATTTTACTGTTGAGGTGGAATAGATAATTTGGACAATTAATGGTTCTAAGTCAAGGGAAGTCAAATTTGAGATTTAAATGAAAATTGGAGATTTTTTGCAAGAAAAAAAAGTTGGGGCCATGATTGTCACTTGACCTAAAATTAGTATTTTTTTTTGTGAAATTAGGCCTAGATAGATGTCTATGATTGAAAATTTTTGGTTTTGTTCTTATACGTAATAAGGGTAGGGAGTCGGAGATTTCCTGGGAGATGGGCCTAGTCCATTGAGATTCAGGGCAAGGAAGTCGCTCCAAGCCTTCGGCAATGATTGTTTTTGTTTAGCTGACAATGGGCCTTATGCTTCAGCGAAGCCAACCATTTCCATTTTCTTTGTTCAATTTTTATGTGTAGTTGAGATGAAGAGTCAAAAGCGGACCCTCAGAACTCAAAAGCCCAAAGCAAATCCCAAGAAATTCCGTTTACTTGCACCTTGTCTTGTTTAATCACAAGAAACTCGTAGATGAAGTGTTGGAACACCAATTTTCACCCCCAATCATTGTTCTCTATTCTTTCTCTTTGTATTAATATATCTGGGTCTTTATTCTCCATGTTTCTAGTGGCTCAAACTCTGGAAGCAGACAATGTAATTAGGGAAATATTCGGTGACTGTAAATCTGTCAAAAAGTAAGATCTATTACTGAAAGTCATTGACCCCAATTTTTTGGACATAGATTCTTTGTCCTACAATATACTCCCATAGGTCATGAGTGTCTCAACATATCTCAATCGTCAAGACATGCCTCCTTTACATGAATCAACGGTTAAGAATTGATTGCTCTCTGTCAATGCTAGTTCGAACATTCACCTTGTGTTCTATTATTACATTTAAAGCAAAATATAGGATGATGATAGTAGTTTTACTTAAGATATTGATGCAGTTCAAAATTGAGAAATAATGAAAATGGAGAAACTGGGCAATTTTTTTTTTTTTTTTTTTTTGAACTAGAGAGAAACGAGGGAAATGATTCAAAATATATCAGAAATTATGATGTAATCCTCATTCACTATTTTTTCGTTTGCAAGTTTGATAGAGTTTATAGCTCGTTCCTCATATTGCAAACTTGACAATCTCTATACAACCAAATTCAAACAAAACTAGCCAATTTGGACACCGAACCACACATGTAGAGCAGATCAGACAAGTACATGTTTGATTCATCACCGCTTGCTAGCCCACGCAATAAGATAACTAACTAAATTAACAAAGCTTTGATTTTATCATTATCATTGTGCTTTTTGAGACTAGTTTACCAAAATTACTCAATAATTTCATTCATCCATTACTTTGGTAATGTATTATGTAACAAGCCACTCATGCCTTGGCGCATGGCCAAATAACGATGGCCATTTTTGCATGTTATGTAATTTACTGCATCACACAATAATAACACACCTAACCAAGCCGATTGAGATTTAGGTCCTTAGTACCCACGTGCATGCGGACAAAACAAATTTAAACATGTAGAGAGAGATATATATAAAAATATATTAATATAGAAAAAAAATGATTGTAAGATTTAAATTCAAGATTAATTAGTATGATATTTAGAGGACTATACTTAAATATTTTTGACCTACAATTTTGTCCATTTTGTTATACCATGTCACTATGCTGTATCTTAAGAAAAGATCTGCTGGCTATAGCTGTGAATTGCCTTAGTCTTAGGATGTAATGACTTTGAATCACCCTATTGACAGTATTTAGATTCTTTCAACGACTTCAGATTTATGCACGTCAAGTTGTAATATCGTTAACAGGGTCAATCACAACCTAAGTTAACAAATTTCTGCCTCTAACCCACCACCAAAAGCTTCTTCACTCGGCAATCAGTTGAAAGAGACTCACAAGTTTCAATCGGACACTTTATCGAGCAAAACGAGCCCATACCTAACACAACATAGCATCTAAACTAAACATCACTCACCAAGGCATGAATAAGCAACTACTTAGTTTTTCAACCGATGGATGAAGCTGAGGATCGATTGACATGGATTTCAGCGGTGACCGTGAACCTTTTAACCAGAGCTGTGGGTGAGAGATGGTGATGAAGAAATGTCGAAGAAATTAATTCAGGTGGGAAGGAGAAGCTTGAATAGCGAGGTCGTTTTTTAGGCGTGCGAGGCAAGTAATCGAGCGAGCAAAGGTCTTCAAGGCGTTGCCGCTAAGGGTGAACTCCACTTTTTCATGTTGCATATACCATAACTATTCATATAATTGAAAAATATATATAAATAATAATGTTAGATTGAAAGATAATCAAATAAATATTATTAAGGAGCCAAGAGATTCCAACCTGGCGCCCCCTACCCTTCTTTATTGTTGCGTTTGCAAACCCTGGCCCCACAATTCGGTTATGCTATGTTGATTAGTCTTTTAATGTGACAACCAATGAAAAAAAAATTACACGTGGCTTGTGAAATGACAAGTCCTGACCTGACATCCTGGCATTGCTTTAAGGAAAATTATCACGAAAGTTCTAACATCATCGCACTTTTATCAATTTATTTTTAAATTATTTAATTATGTCAATTAAATTATAAAATTTTTCATATTTTTTAATTTAAGTTTATTCAATCAATTTTAATCGAAAATTATTGATATAGACGTCGACCACACTACGTAATGTAGATAATATTTAATAATATTTTTTAAATTATATTTTTTTTTTTTTTTTTTTTAACTATGGCGGCGAGGACGGCAAATCTTGGGCGGCCGTTGGTAAGTGTCGTGTTGCTCTTGCCGACCATGGGTGAGGGTCGTGTTGCCCAAATCTGGGGTGAGGCCATGATCCTCAACATGAGACCTCTTCGCAAAAGTCACGAAGACTAGCACCGAACCTCCAAGCTTCTTGGCAAAACTCAGCGAACTGTTTTTTTTTTGTGCAGGTTCTCTTGGCGTCAAACGCAGCTCAGTTTCCAGTTTCGGATCGGCACAGCCCGACGCCCTTTGCTCGATGTTATTGCTGCCCGATTCGTTCCAACAATCCCAGGCGAGCTCCAGCGATTCCCTGAAGTTTCCTAACGCCAGTCTAGTGTAGCTGAGTCGAACTCTAGTCCCACTTTTGACGACTTCCATTAGGCTGGACTCGCCCAGACCATCGTGGCTGCTAGCGAGGCCGGCTTTGCCCAGATCGTGGCAGCGATGGCCTCTCCCTCGGTTGGCGAGCACGTCCTAGCCCTTGTCGCAGCTAGTGAGAGCTTGGCGACCCTTGCCCAGTGGGCGGCGAGTGCTTGGCGGCCCTCACCGGTCACAACAAAAATATTAAAAAGGAAAAGAGAAGAAAAAGAAAAATAGAAGGAAAATAAAATATATTAAAATATTATCAAAAAGTATCCACATCCAGCGTCCAATTGTGCCATGTAAGACTGCGATTGTCCATGTCAGGGATTTCTAGTCAAAATTGACAGGATAGACTCAATTGAAAAAAATACGAGAATGTTTAAGGCTCGATTAGTACAATTAAAAAATTTACGATTAAATTAGTAAAAGTACAATAAATTGGGGACTTTTTGGTAATTTTCGTGTCTTCGGAATTGATGACCCAGTGCTGGTAGCAATTCTCACTGAACGATCACCACTCAAGAACTAATTTCGAGAATTCAGTCCGTCCGAACTAGGAAAAGCGTTGCAAATCTAGGCTATGTCCTTCATAAAATGATTGTTCTACGATCAGCAGGCAATACTTTTGACAAAATTCGCTACTGTGCAGACAGAAGCAATCTTATTAGAGACCTATGGAAAGTCTGACTAGAATCATATGTGCAAGTTTTCCTACATGTGAAACTTCTTTGATGACTTTTTTCAAATTGTGTGAACTAGCATATTGATTTGGCACTTATTTCAACAATTTATGCCTGCATTTTGGAAAGAAATCGGGATCGGAAGTCACATTAAGAACTAAATAAATCGTAAGACAAAGCATGAGGACCAAAATTTTACATCAACAATAATATAGGGACCATTTTGGTAATTTCCTTTGAATAACTATTTCTTCATTCCACATTAGCGCCACTTGAATACCTCCAGTTAGCATATTCGGTCGTTATTTGGACAGTCATATAAATTTTTACTAATATGATAACCTGAGATTAGGTCATAGACCCAACCCGTCACGAGATAAAGTATGATAACCAAAATTGAATTCATTTTTGTCGATTTAAAATATTAGTCTATTAATTTATAGTAAACTCGCAAGTCAAGCGGCTAGTTTTCTATTTCAATTGAAAAGAAAAGCTAAAGGAAGAAATGGTGTACTGGGGATACTGAATTTATTTTGTAAATTGAGATACAATGATCCGATGAACTGTAAGTAAACAAATCTTGCAAAGTATTATTAAAAAAAAAATGACCCTACCAGATCTTGTCTTCCAATCTCAAAGATTAATTTTCACCGGACGATTTTGACCACGGTGTACATAAGCATGACGGGTACTCCACCAGTGTTGGTCACACTGCTATAGTAATACATGTACCCAATGGCTCGAAAGAAGAACTCCTCCACAGAAAAAAGATGTGGGCTGCATGTTCTAGCAATTTGAGCTCCTTGCTTTGCTTCGTATCTAGGAATAAAAATTAGCAAACTATCTGTTACACGATAATCTATCGCAAAAGCTTGATTTATCAGGAAAGGTGTCCATGGCTCATGTATTGAGCACATTTCTCAAGTACTATATGCTGATATTTTCCTTGTATGTAAACCGGTCATTGCACGTGAAATATGCGATATAAGGATTCAAAACTCTATAAATATCATAGAAGATAGCAGTTTTCTAATAGCTAAGTTTATCAAGATACGGGTCTAAAATGAATATTGTGTGTGTTTCTTAACACCACTAATTATATATATTCACATGTACACATCAAGAACTGCAAGTTTAGATTCAAAAATAAATATTATGCGTGGATAAAACCATGCTTCTGTGTAAATCATAGCTAATGAGTAGGCATCGATGTGGGAGTATAATCTATATGTACATTGCAGGCAGGAACGGAGCTAGCTTGTTCTCATAGTGGGTGCACTAATATGATGTTAATTGATTAGTATTTGGCTAACCTGATAAATAATAATAAAATGAATCAAATTGTGTCAAAAAAAAAAAAAAAACGGAAGTATCCCGATAAATAATGTGCACTAATATGATGTGGGAAAGGTTGCTGGTGTCGGCCGTATCCCCTGCTACTCTGATGTTATATTTTGTCCGAAAGATGAGTTTTTATTTGCTTAATTAGCCGCGGGTCCACAGATGCTTGCACTTCTGCAGTGCATTCGTGGGTCAGACTCCTGCGATGCGTAGATTGATTAGCTATGAATTGCAATAGAAGCTTGCCAGCACGCCGCTCATTAAATTTCCGTTTGAACTTAAACTCGTAATTCTTGTTAGCTTTTGGAAAGACTCCGTATAACAAGTACTTTGTTGATTTCAAGACATGGAGCAGAGCGTGCAGCTCAAATTGCTCCAATCATCTCACGCCTTCATTCCCTGGAGGAGGTCCTGTTTCAAGCCATCAGTTACACCGATGGTCCCGCCAACACTTCTCGTGACACCATCGTGCGTGTCTATACAGTGCTCAAAATCGTCCGGCTGTTATTAATCCTCAAGATGGGAAGCCAAGATATGGATCCAAGGTTCCGACTTTCCGCTCTCATCGCCGTTGCTCTCGGATTTTTCAAGTGCGGTATGTTGATATACATTCTGCTTGGTGACATACCTTGGCTGACTTTCATTCTCTACGTCCTAATGCCATTCGCATTCATCGCGAATTAGAGAATGGTTGACAGTTTTTGGTTCTTCAGATGGTGCAGGTTGCTCTTTTATTGGACGTGCATCCTGCCAATGCTTGTTCGGACACGAAACTTGTGTTGTATATTATTATCTTTTGCATGCTTTACATCACAAAGTAGAATGAATAATGACGACGACGGTTCTACTTAGTTAAGATCCTGGCACGATACAATGATATTGGAGAACCAGGGTTCTTTTCCTTTGGCTAGAGAGAAACGGAGGAATTGATTTAGAGAATTTCAGAAAGAATCACATTGTTTTTGTTTTGTTTAGCTGAGAAGGGGTTTTACACGTAAGCGAAGCCAACCATCCCATTTTCTTTTATGTGTAGTTGAGATGAAGAGTCAAATGGGGACCCTCAAAAGCCGAAAGAAAAGCCCAAGAAATTCCGTTTACTCGCTCCTCGTCTTGTTTGATCCAACGGAACTCATAGACACGAGTAGTGGAACACCAATCCGTACCTGCAAGATCTGTTCTCTTTTTTTTTCTCTCAATATATCAAGGTTTTTATTATCGATATTCCCTAACGACTCAACCTCTCGGAACAAATAATGTAATTAGGTTAAATTTATCATAAGTATACCGGTTTAAAGATTTTTTTTTGTTGTCAAAAAATTAATTTTGAGTAAATTTGTCACATGTATATCGGTTTGAGATTTTTCGTGGTATTAACCATTTACATTAATAAACGATTAAGATTGGTTGCTGTCTTCATATGGTAGTTTTACTAAAGATCCGAGCACAATTCAAATTGAGAAATGATGAAATTAGAGAAAGAGGGCAATTTTTTTTTTTTGTTTGGCCAAAGAGAATCGGGGAAATAATTCGGAGAATATAAAAAAGAAACACATAATCCTCTAACAGTACAAACTCTACAATCTCTATACAATAAAATTCAAACTAAAGTAGCTAATCGAAACAGGTGACAAGTTTTAAATTTTAAGTAACTTGTTCGACTAAACTACACATGTACAATAAGGTGGACAATACAAGCTTGATTCATCATCCGACTGCCTGATCACCCGATAAGATGAAAGCTCCAATTTGATCACTATCATTATGCTTTTCAGACCAATTTACCAAATTATATTGGTAATTTCATTCAAACATTACTTGGTAATATCACAAGGTACTCAGGCCTAGTCCAGGGTCGAACAGCAATGGCCGTGTGTGCATTTTATGTATTTTACTGCATCACATGATAATAAATGACAAATATAAAAAAAATTAATATGGGGAAAAAGTTTAAATGGTTGTAAGATTTAAATTTGATTCTAGTAAGTAAGATAATTAGAGAATTGTATCCTAACTATTTTTAATTACAATTTTGTCCATTTTGACATAGTATGTCACTATGATATATTTGAAAAGTACACATAAGCATTACATAATTTTTTTTTTTATTAAAGTTGAAATCCTTGTTAGATTTTTTTTTTTTTTTACTGGCGACGTCCTTCTGCTGCGTATGCAAACGCTAGCCCCACAATTTGGTAACGTCCCTTCGCTTGGTTAGGCCCGGCCACCCCGCCTACCGTCATCCCACCCCGCCGGTCCTTCCGGCGATGGTGGGGTGGCGGCAAGAGCTTGCAGCCCTCCCCGCCTGTCCACCTCCTCCTTTTTTTAAAGCTATTTTTAAATTTAATTTAAATAAAATTAGTATTAAAAATCAAATTTGGGTGAAAACAACATAGTTTTAGTCTTATGTTTCATACTTTAGCCACTTCATTGCCAAATAGGAGTTTAAAAAAATATTAATATAAGCCATGTCAGCATTTTTGTTAGTAAGTTTGACGGTGTTAACTTTATAAGTCGATTGAATCAATTTGACAAGTTTTAGGATTTAATTGTACTTATTGCAAGTTTTAGGACTCAATTGCACTTTTGTAATAAGTTTTAGGACTTCTAGTGAACATATATCATCTTTTAATGTAAAACAATAGCGGCAGACAACCAATGACCATCGGACACGTGGTTTGCTTTTTTGGGAAACGTTGACCAGGTAACGTTGTTTTAATGTCTTTATAATTGATCACTTAGAGAAATTCTCCCTGAATGAATTATTCCACAATTAATGGGCAATAATTATGACAAATGCGCTATTGCACAAGCGACGCGATAATATTAGATACCTAAGTTTCTCTGCGTGTGGATCGTCCTCAATAAATTCTTCTAATTGTGTGAACCAACATATTGATTTGGCACTTAGTAATTTCCATTTGCATTTGCAAGAGAAAATCTGAAATCGGAATCTTGAAGCCGGGTTAATGATTAAGTCTGAAAGTACAATGACCATGCAAAATTAAATAACGACAATAATATAAGGACCATTTTGTAATATCATTTGAATAATTATTTTTTATTTCATGTTAGCGCCACTTGTGTACCTTTGGCGCTTAGTTAGCATATGACGTTGATATTTGGACGGTTATATAAATTTTTCTAAAAGAATTAATTTATGAACCCAATTTGTTGCAAGATAAAGTATGAAGATCAAAATTGAATACTGGCAATAGTATAGAGATCATTTTTTTTTTATTTTTCCTGATATGTTTGCCAATACTTTTATGTTTTCTTTTGTCAAAGACCATTATTCATTTTCTATTCTACGTAAAACATTAGTTTATTAATTATTCGTAAACTCACAAGTTAGCAACTAGCGTTTTTATTTCAATTGAAACGAAAAGCTAAAGGAAGAAACGGTAGTACTTGGAGAACTGAGACTACTTTGTAAAATTTGAGTTACATCACTAAACTGTAAGTGAAAATTTAAATAAATCTCGCTAAGTATTACTAAAAAAAACATCCATACCAAAAAAGTCAAAACCCCACGTCCAAATTTTGTCTTCTCATCTCAAAGATTAATTTTTGCCGAACAATTTTGACCACGGTGTACATAATCATGACGGGTGCTCTAGCAATGTTGGTCAAACCGCTATGGGTTTACATAGACTCCTCCATGAAATCAAGATGTCGGTCATACATTCTAGCAATTTGAGCTCCATGCTCTGCGCTGTATGTAGGAATTAAAATCAATAAGCCTTTCCCAAAAGCTCAAGTTATTAGGAAATGTGTTCACAGCTCGTGTATTAAGCACATTTCTCAAGTACTTTCAAAAACAAAGTATATCTTAATATTTCCCTCGTATATAAAATGGGCCTTGCACATGAAATATGAGATGTAAGGATTCGAGCCTTTTAAGTATCATGGAAAACAGTTTTTCTAATATTTAAGGTTATAAAGATACGAGTCTAAAATGAACCTCATATGTATTTCTTGATTATACTAGCTGCATATACTCACATGAACTCATCAAAACTGCAAGTTTAAATTCAAAATGAAATTTAATGCGTGGTATAAGACTATGCTTCTTCTGTAAATCATACATAATGAGTCTATGCATAATTGCAGGAGTATAATTTATACGTGATTGCTTGTGGGGACGGAGCTGGGCTGTTTTCAGAATGGGTGCATAAATATAATATTGTTAATTGAACAGTATTTAACTTATTATATTTTATTATTTTCAGTTATAAAAAGTGAATGGAATGTGATAAATTGTTTCAAATTCTAAGCATGATATAAATGCAAGACCTAAAAAATGCAAAACATAACATGAGTTATCATGCGTTAAGGATAATATATAAGAATACATTTTGAGTAGGGTCCAAGGTCAAATCAAAAAAAATTAAACGAAAATTTCTTACAAAACTACACAATAACTAAGAAAAAAATTTTTAAAAAAAGTAAAATAAATACACCATGCCTAACGGGTTAGAATGACTTTTCACAGGGAAAATTACTAAAAAGTCCTGAAGATATTGCTCTTATGCCAAGTCGGGTCCTAAACCTTTCAATTACACCAATTTAGTCATAAACCTTTTCACGTTTTATCAATATATTGGCCAGAAATTGTCGACGTAGGCGTTGGCCATCCTACATGGCACGGTTAACATTATTGTGGGCAAAATTTATCAATTTTTAATATTTTATGCGAAATTTTTATTTATTTCATATATTTTTGTTCTTTTTTTTCTTCTTCTTCTTCCTTTGCCAGTGGCGAAGTCTTGGTGATGGCGGCGACCGCAAAAGGCATCTACCAATGAGGGTCGCCCTCGCCAACCCTCAGATGAGGTCACTCTTGCCGAGATGTGGCGAGGGCGACCCTCACCGGGTCATAGCCTATGGCCGGTCATCGGCCATTGTCGAGGTCTAGGGACTAGTGGAGGAAGAAGGAAAACGAAAAAAGAAAGAAAATAAAAAAAAGAAAAGAAAAATATACAAAATTCAAAAATATTTAAAAATTAATAAATTTTATCCACGTTAGCGTTGACCGTGTCATGTAGGATGGTCGGCATCAATGATTTTCAGTTAAAATTGACTGGATGGACTACATTAGCAAGGCGTGAAAAGGTTTAAAACTAAATTGACACAATTGAAAGTTTTAGGACTAAATTAGCATAAGTGTAATATGTTGAAGACTCTTTTGGTAATCCTTTTCATATTTAAATCTTAAAAACTCTCCATGGATCTCCAAGATGTAGTTTGAAATCGGAGGTCCATATAGTTGGAGTGAGCATTCATATGTTCATATAAGTCTGAGGTCCGTATGGTCATCACTCCATATGGTGATATGCCTTCAACTTTTTCACTCTGGTCTTATATATGAAACACTCATTACATATGATTTTTATGCTAAAAAATTCATTTGGAAGGTCATTGTCACCATATGAAGTGATGACTTTTCCCAAGCCACTGTCGCAGGATGATTTCCTACTTAGGAAATCCTAAGTAGGAAATCATCCTGCGACAGTGGCTTGGGAAAAGTGATGCTTTCGATAAAGTAGGAAATCATCCTGCGACAGTGGCTTAGGAAAAGTCTATCACTCCATATGTGTAACAGTGGCTTGGGAAAAGTTGGAAACTAGTGGAGTGAGTCTGTCATGTATAAGTATGAAAAACCACAGCAAGGCCAGAACGTCGCCAAGGTCTGCGACAGCCTCATCCTGTTTTCATTTTCAGGCAAGAGACATCGCCAGGCAGAGTCAGAAGGTTAATGGCGAACAACAATCCAGGTGATCACGGTGGTCCGAGGTATGTTTCGCAACCTTAAACATATCTTAACCACTGTAGCCCAGCCGTCAGTGAGTTGGGAGGATTGCAAGTAAAATCATGCTCAAAATCTTGATATCCTTTCCTGTTCCTATCTCTGATCATGTCCACTGTGAACATTCCATTAAGTAAATGCTGTTTTATTAGGAAAAATAAAACCTGCACTGTACGTATATGAGGTGAAGTTGTGGATGTATTCCGAAGTGATATTGTTTGACACTTGAAGAGCCGAATTGAGAAGGGCGTCTTTCACTTGCCTGTATCTTTCCTCGCATTTCTTAGAGAGCATATTGTGTTGTACTCAAAACAGGGTATATACTCTTTTTTTTTTGGGTCAAATAACAGAGTATATTCAGTGGGTGTAAATCTGGCAAAAAAGTGAGATTATTTCTTGTAGTCATTGACCTTTTTGTGCGAATTGGTAAACTTTTATGATTTTCATTTCGTAATTGAATACAATTGGATTCGTAATAGGGAATAATCCCACTCAAGTATGAATACCATTACAAGAAGTGAAATGCCATAATAAAAATCGTAGGTTAATAGCAAGCAACGACCAAGCCAATCACGGTACTTGGAGGCAAGCATCGACGGCGAACCACAACATCTCTTCACTACTGTAGTTCAGCCTCCTTCAATGAGTTGGAGGACTGCGGGTATAATCCTGCAGTCTTGATTTCCTTTCCTGGAAAGGAACTTCCTATCTCCGATCATTTCCCGTGTGTGTTTCATTACTCGAACGTTGTTCTAATAGAAACAATCTGTACTCTGCATAGATCAGGTGAACTCGTCCTTCACTTGTTGCTTTCGGAAACCATCGTCTCGTTTTTGTTTACTTTGTTAATTAATCCACGTGTTCATTGTTGATCCTCATTGTTTCAGCCTTTGTGATAGACTGGTTGTCTGACAAGTAGTTTTGTTGATTTTAATTCCAAGAAATGGAGCAGAGCATGTGGCGCAAATAGCTGCAGAATATAATCAACAGCTTGATTCCCTGATGGAGGCCTTGCTTCAATTCATCGGGGACAGGCATGGCCCTACAGGTCTAGCCAATGTTACCGGTGCACCTGCCATTATGCTTATATGTGCAGCGATCAAGATTGTCCGGCAAAATTACTCTCCAAGATGGAAAGGCAAGATATGGACGCAAGGTTCTGACTTGCGTATGCTTTGATCATTTTAGCTCTCGGATGTGTTGCGTGCAGTCTGTTAATGTACATTATGCTTGAGGAAATACCTTGGTTGATTAAGGTTCCATGGGTCCTATTGTTGGTAATCCTATTCGCATTCATTGCGAATTAAAGGATTAATTAGCTTAACAGCGATAGTATCGACTTTCTGATGTGGTGATGTGTTTTTCATGCGAGTTTGCTTTGTTTTTTAACCTTCCAATGCTGGCTCAAACACGAACTTCATGGTGTATGATGATGATGATTACGATCCTTCCTAGTACAATTTGAAATTGAGAAATGATGAAATAGGAGAAACAGGGCAATCTTTCTTTTGGGCAACAGAGGAAATAATTCAGAGCATATAAGAAAGAATCACATAATCCTCATTCACTATTCTTTTTCTTTTTGGATGTACGCATTAAGTAGTTTGATATAGTTTGTAGCTTACCATTCCTCATATTATGAACACAGCAATCTCCATTCAACAAAATTCAAATTAAAGTAGCTAATTCGATAGCTCACAAGAAGTAACTTGTGCAGCTGAACTCCACAGGTAGAGTAAGATGGACAAGTACAAACTTGATTCATCGCCCACCCGATAAGATAATAAACCCTGATTAACGAAGCTCTGATTTGATCACAATCATTGTGTTTATTATACTGGTTTACCAAAATTACGTGGTACTTTCATTCATACATTACTTGGTAACGTCACAAGGTACTCATGCCTAGTGCATGGCCGAAAATCGACAGCCATGTGTGCATAACTTCATCAAACGAACCAAGCCGATTGATATTTAGGTTCTTAAGTCCACGTGGGAAGTTGCTTTTTTCACTACTATAAATAGAATACATGCATGCTTGTGGGAAAAAAAAAATGTGTGGAGAGTGTTGAATATGAAATATCCAAATGATTGTAAGACTTAAATTCAATGTTAATTTTTAAGAAATTTAGACGTTAATATCTTTAACGTGCATTACCTGAGTATGTCATTGGACTTGTTTTCTATACAATATAGATTGTCTATTCTGTTATACTATGTCAGTATGATATATCTGACAAACGGACATAAGCAGAACATAAAAGTTTTTTTTTTTTATAGAAGTTGAAATCCTCGTTAGATTTGTTTCCATACGGTAGTAATAAACTGGCACTCACTCTATGGATAATCGATTAAATTAGCATGGGCCATAAACATAATTTCTCTAGTGTGGGCCTAATTGTTCTCAACGTTACCATGAAGCAGGGACTTTTGGGCCTGGACCGGCCCGCTGCATCGAGGATCGGACCTGTCTCGGGTCATACAGAGGACTAGGATTTAAGCTCTGACCCGTGTAAAATCCTCAATCCACGTTCGTGACTTGTCGCTTCTCTCACCTGCTGCCGCTGCATTGCTCTCGATCCTCCTCCGGCTGAATTCCGGTAATTCTTCATCCCTCTGCATACGTGATACGTAGTTTACTCTGGATTGCGATGCTTTCATGTGGGTTTTTTTTCCTTTTGCATACGATCGACTCGACAAATGATTTTGTAAAACGAAAGCTGCATTTGACCGGTAAACTCGTGTATCTTGCTTTTGAATTGATCATTGTGTTGACAAAATGCGGGAAAGATCCAGGTGAATTGCAGAACTTAAGACTTAAATTAGTTGGCCTGGTTCTTGCCGACTCGCTGGTTACAGCGATGAAAATTTAGCTTGAACCCGTCTTTTCATGGGCTTCCTTCTTTTTTTATAGGAACGTAGCTTTGCTTCTTGGTGATGATAAAGCCATGCTGGTCTTTGAAGTAGTATTTTGTGTTTTGGCTTGAAAATGTTAGTAATTTGCGTTTCCGTGTCACTGTGTTTAGAAGTTTTCGATATGGGGAATGTGCTGGGTGCAAATTATGCAGCATCCAATTTGGTTTTCATCTTCCGACCAAAAAAAAAAAAAAACGGTTTTCGTCTTCCTATCTTGGCGTCAGAATCATTAGCCTTATGAATTGCGATGTATCATGAGAATATTTCGTATGTCAGTTTGATGAATAATTTTATTTGGTATTTACTATGCCTGATTGATAACAAGTCCAGATAACATGATGTCAAAATTAGTGACACTAACAACTAAAAGAATAAACACATATCAAACAAATAAATCAACACACATGTGAAAGTACGTTTACAATATATGTCCGCATAAAGCGCAGATCACATAAGAATTTCATAGTATTATAAGTAATAATTGATCATTGTAATGCACATTATATTTAATTTGACGCCAAAATCCAATAACACAATTAATGAAAAAATTACACGTGGCTTGCTCCTGGGAAGCCTTGACCCGATAACACTGTTTTAGTGTCTTTAAAATTGAAGACCTAGCGGCAATTCTCACAAAATGATCACCCTAAAGTATTACTCTCGAGAATTTAGCCCATTTGACCTGGGAGAAGGGTTACCACTCTAGGCTGATTTGTCTTTTGTAAAATGTTAATTCCACAATAAATGAGCAATAGTTATGACAAATGCGCTAGTGCGAGCAAAAGTGATGATACTTAAAAATAGCCTGACTAGAATCACACCTGCAAGTTTCTCTGCATGACTATCGTCTTTGATAACTTCTTCAAATTGTGTGAGCTAGCATATTATTTTGGCACTTAACCAGCAATTTCTGCTTGCGTTTGGAAGAAAATATTTGAAACTGGGATTGGGAGTTGGGTAAGGACTAAATAATAGTAAGATAAAGTACGAGGCCAAAATAAAACAGCAACAATAATATAGGGACCATTTTGTAATATAATATACAAAAAAAAAAAATAGAGTTTCCCAATAAAAGTAAGCATAATATAAATTATATATATTAAATAACAGCGTCAAGGCTATGGATTGAACTCAATGTCACGGCGCAGGGCGACAAAGCTTGCACCCGCAAGAGAGCTTGGGCAAATCAATCTCTCTCTCCTCTGTTTCGAAATTTTCTTTTCCTTCTCAATCTTTTCTAATGTGGTGCTTATCAGCGCAATTCGACTTTGAAAAACATTAATAATACCATGTCAATCATCATGTCGGATTTTTAAGGGTGGTCTTGGATGGAACCGCGACAGAGAGTATATATAAAAAAAAATTTGAGACGTAGATATAACGATAATCATTGTTTAGAGTTTTTTTGTGATTTTTTTAACCATTTGTCATAAAACCAGTTGCATCGATGAAGTGTGCACATCATACGTTTTTGGATTTCCATCGGTCTCCACTATCCAGTGTTGTGGGTCATATCTTGGTCACATGAGTCCAAACTCTGGGACGAAGCTTTGGGGGTCATATGAGTAGGGTGAAGCTTTGGGGACAAATGAGTCCAAACTCCTTGGGGATGATTTAGGACGAAGCTTTGGGGATCATACGAGTACCAAACCCTTGGGGCGATTTTGGAGTATGCTTTTGTTTCACATGAGTCCAAACGCTTGGACAAAGCTTTTTGATCTCTTGATCGCATGAGTCAATGGACAACGCTTCGCTAAACTCCCAAGCAAAACAATTCATATCGTATTTTCTTTCTGCTCCCATCGGTCTATAAATAATGCTTTCTCTACTTGCAGGCTCCAAGTTTCATATCGCACAAGGAAGGAAGAGAGCGTTCACATACAGCTCGGAGATTAATGGCAAACAACAATCCAGTCAATCACGGTGGTCGGAGGTAAGCATCCACGGCAAACCACGACATCTCTTCACTACTATTGTCCAACCTCCCTCAATTAGTTGGGGGACTGCGAATATGTCCTGTGTGTGTGTTCCATTACAAAAATGTTGTTTTATTCGGAAACAATCTTGTACTCTGCATAGATAAGGTAAAACTCGTCCTATAGTGCAGCATTTGGATACCATGGTACAAAGTACAAATCACCCGAATTTTTTTTTTTTTTTTTTTGGTCAATCCATCCATGCGTCTATTCCTGAACCTTATTGTTTGAGCTTTTCTAAAGGACAGTTGTCTAACAAGTAGTTTGCTGATTTTATTTCTAAGATATGGAGTGGAGCATATGGCTCAAATTGTTGCGGAATATAACCCACGGCTTGATTCCTAGCTGTGGCCTTGCGTCCACTTGTTAGGGTCAGGCATATAGCTCTATAGGTCCAACCAACATCGCCAGTGACCCCATCATTATGCCTATCTGCAATGTGATTGAGATTGTCCAGCGGATATTAATTTCCATCTTGGAAGATAAGATATCGACTCAAGGTTTGAACTTGTGTATACTCTCATCTCTATTACTATTGGATGTGTCAAGTGTGACCTGTTGATACACAATCTACTTAGCAACATGCCTTGGTTGATTTTCATTTCCATGTCCTAATGTTGGTAATTCTATTCGTGTTCGCGAATTAAAGGATCAATTAACGAATGGCTATAGTTTCCGGCTTTCTTGATGTGGTGATGTCTTGGTGACCTTCCAATGTTGGTCCTAATATAGATCTCATGTTATGATATTATCTCGAACACTTTTTACACTTCAAAGCAGAATATATATGATAAAAAAAAAAAAAAATATTAGAGTCCCATGTTGCTTTTTCACGGGATATATTAGAGTCGGGTTCTACCCCAAATAATTTCGTATGTGCGGTTTCCATCCAACAAATTTCACTTTTTCATATACATACAATCTCCTTCCATGCATTTTTCGAGAGAACAATGCTATGAATTTGATCGGCACTACGGGTCACTTTTTCCACGAGAGAATTGCTTAGATATTTAGTGGCAAGATTGAAGTAAATAGATCGGTGCTTATGGGTTTAAATCTTTGATCATTTGTCCATTCATCAACTTCCTAATGAACCGCATCAAATCTTTAGTACATTAATGTTAAATCTGAAAACTGCCACTTCTAGTTCTCGGGGACTCCCAATCAATCAGTGGCCATAGCGTATAGAAACTATTCTAAAGACGTCATATGACGTAATTCAATTAGAAGAAGAGTGCTATAGAAGTATACTCACACGAGCACATCAAGAAGTCCAAGTTTATATTCAAGAAGAAATTCAATGCGGCGGTATAATACGCGCTTTTTTAGTGTAAATCATAGCTAACGAGTCTATGCATCGTTGCAGGAGTATAACCTATAAGCGCATTGCAGGCAAGGACGAAACTAGTCTATTTTCACATTGAGCGCATCAATACGATCTTAATTATCGCGGTGACAACTGTGTGAAATTTATGCGTGATTCAATGCAAAACACGATATTAATTATCATGGGTCGAGATATTGCAAACAAAGTTTTGATGGGGTCCAGACAACAAAAACAAACAACGTTGGTTTTGCAAAAGCTGCAGTTGCAATTCTTCATGCACGTGATGGAGGCTTCTTTGAGATATTCAAAAGGACTCGACAGTTAACCGAATTCTTTTTGCTCAGCTAAGCAATGAGTTTTGAAGGTATTAAAACTTACGGAGAGGGATTACTCTGGCCATTGAATTTTACCTAAACTAATTTACCAAGTTAATATCATCAAACTTTTCCAATATAAATAGCACTTTCGAAGGTGATTCTAAAGTCATTTTGACCAATTCTCAACTGTGGAAACATGTAAATGAGACATGAATCGACCGTTGAGATATGTTGAGGTACTCGTGACTGTAAAAATATCTTGTGGGATAAATAATCCGCATCCAAAAGTGTTGACACCTAAATTTTGCCCAAATCATTTAGGGTTTTATTAAAAAATTTAAAAAAATTAAATTTTTTTTGAGGCCGGGTTCGTCGGCCCACTCTCTCTTTTCTTATCGTCTTTTTTTTAGTGCAGCCCGTTCTCTTTTTTATTTTTTTTTCTCTTCTTTTCCTCCCTCCTCTCCTTTTTATTCTTCTTTTTCGCGTGGGCCTGCCCCCTTTTCCCTTGGCCCGGCCGCCTCTCCTTCTTCTTCCTCCCTCCCAGTCCAACGTACGGGAGGGAATGAGCCAAGCCGGCGCAGAAACGCAGCGAGGCAGAAGCTAGAGGAGCTTGAAGGAGGTCGGGCGTGATCCTCGGTCGGGGGCAGACCCGAACAGTGGCGAAGGCCACAGCCACGCAGAAACGAGCGGAGGCGGAGGCCGGAGGCCGGGAGTGCCGCGGTGATCCGGCGTGATCCGCGGGACAGGCGGCAGGCTGGCCGTGGCGGTGGCGGTGGCCGGCGCCGTGCGTGCTGGGCCCGGCCTTTAAATCGGAGGGGGAGAGCATGATCTGGGGTTCTGGAGAGAAATCGGGAGAGAGAGAGAGACCCACATAGAAGGGAGACCGAGAGAGATTGAGGTCATGTAAGGAAAAACGTAAGAGAGTGAGAGAGAGGAACCGAGAGAGATCCGGTTAACCGGACTTATCGGCGACCGTGCGGGTCATAACGCGCCGATTTAAACTCCGACGCCTTGTGGTAAGTCTCGCCCCGAGCTGGGCTGGTTTTTTTTTTGTTTGGTTCGACCGGGGTCGATTTCGAGATTTCGGTTCAGGATCGGTAAGACCACCGGATCGAAGTCCTATCCGGGTGGTCGCCCGCCGCCCGAATCAACCGAAGCCAGGGAGCGCCACAAAAAGGCCGCCCATTCCCTGTTTTTTGGTCTGCGTTTGGTGCCCTCCCTTTTTCGAGTTTGTCGCCGGAACTGGCAGCCCGTCCGCTCGCGCGAGTTCCGCCCGTGATACTGGGCCCATCCTACCTCTTTGATGCATTTATCTATGTGAATCCCGACACGTTTGAACTCCAATCGCACCCAAGATCCCCGGTTTTTCATAGCGCACGCCAACTGTTCGTCGATTTGCCCGAACCATTTCCTTGTTCGTCTCTGTTCTGGCTGCGATTTTGGGGGTGCTTGCCGGTCCCGTGCACCGTTATTGTCATCGAGGTCTCGGGCGTGCCCATAGGGCAACGAACAACCGCGCCCCGGGAGGATCCGGGCTGGTTCAGCCGACAAAACCCCGACTGAAGGTCGGGTGTACGCCTGACGTCGAAAGGTACCGCCGGGCCGGAAATCCCTGTAGCCACGGGAGGTCAGGCCCTGAGGATCGACGCTCCGCCGGGCCGCCAAAGGGAGTAGCGTACGCTGGCAGCCGGGTGGCCGGGCCGGGAAGACGGAGGGCCTCGTGTGCGGCGTGGAAGCCGCGAATCGGGTCGCGTCCGGTCGGCACGGGTTGAAACCGAATAGGGTTTCAGTCTAGGGTTTTGTTTAAATGGGCTTTTCGCGGGTGGGCCGAAGCTGGGTTTTTGTTTTTGGCTTTTTATTTTTAGTGGGCTTTGGGCCTCATTTGTTTTGTTTTTTTAAAATTTTTTGGCTGGGCCCTATTTGTTTTATTTACCGGACCGGGCTCAATAAGTGAACCGGTCCGGTCGTGGACCCGGGCCGGCGTGCGGGTCGCCTCGGTTCGGTCGGATGTGGAGATCCGGACCCGGACCCGATTTATTTTAATATTATATTATTTTAATATTTAAAAATTTAAATATTTTAAAAAAAAATTTTAAAAAAGGCTCGAATTTTATTATTATTATTATTTTTAGAAAAAATTCAAAAAAAAATTCAAAAAATTCAAAAATTTCAGAAAAAATTCCAAAATTTTTCAAAAAGATTTCAAAAAAAATTCCAAAAAATTTCAAAAATTTCAAAAAATTTCAAAAAAATTCCAAAAAAATTTTCAAAGAAATTTCGAATTTTTTTAAAAATTTTTAAATTAATTTTTTTTAAAAAGATTATTAAAAAATCAAAAAAAAAAAAAAAAAATCAAAAATCCGGAAATTCATTTGGGTTTTGGAATTGTTTTTTCTTGCCCTATTGTCGTTTAGTGTCATATTTAGTCACTTTCGATGTTTGGTTTACATACTTTGAATCGCACATTTAAAATTAACCTCGCATGTAGTGGATTATGCATGTTTAGGTTTAGATATTAATCGTTGCTTTCCTTAGCTTAGTTAGGAGCAGAATTCGAGGGCTCGATTAGCGAGAACATGTTGGGTGGTAATTTGAACAAGATTAGGTACCGAACGAAATGCCAATTAGTCGATTAGTGTAATTAAATCCCGTACATGTTGAATCTTTGGTTCGTAGAAGAGAAGCTTTTCTCCCGCGCTTTACTTAGGTGTCTAATCGACCTATCCAGAAATCGATTAGTGGCGACTCCTAAATGAAATTGATTTGCATGTTAACAACTTAAGCGTAAGTCGCGAATTGGTATGGGCTTGGGAGAGCTCGAGCTAGGTTTAACTTAGTAATCCATTAGCCAAACCCTCGTAGGCTCGGGGCCGGTTTGGGGAGGTCGCGACAGACTTGGCGACTCCATTTGGGACCTGTTGTGGATTTAGGCCGTTTATCTTGTTCAAATACATGCTTGCCATTGACCCTTTGTTTTGCAGGTTTAGGATTTAGGGAGCGAATGTTTATTTATTTTTATGTATTTATTTTTTGAGACGTTTGAAGCATTGTTTGCTTATACATTATTGTGCATGTCTTAGGCGTTTTAGCACTACACCATCGTACACACAACCATCTTTGCCTTGGGACCTGGGCCGTGATAGGGCGTTTAGGATGGTGTTAAGAAAGATACAACCTCGAATGCGAGACCGCGATGTAGAGGTTGCATTTCTTCTCCCGAAAGTTCTTTCTTGGTGTCGTAAGTGTTTATCCTTGTCCGCGAGACCGCGCGACTATAGGATATCTCTTTCGACTAAGCCGGAGTTAAGAGGACCTGACACCAACACGAGACTGCGACGGTCAGATCACCTCCTTAACTTCACATTGTTAAACTGTTCAGATAGGAAGCGAGCCTCACTTCTCATGCGTGTGTCTTTGTGTTTGCCATTGTTCTCGATAGAGTAAGCCTCTATCTCTCCTGTTACGCAATTTATTTATTTTCTTTTGTTGGTCCATGGCAAGTTAGGTCGATCGTTAGGCTCAATTTATATGCGATGGGGAGAGCCGATGTCCAATTCATTTCCACTCCCAAGAAAGAGCTCATAGCGTGGTGGGATCAGTTGGATCAAGCTGGCCAACGACAGGTCGAGGCAAGGATTGGTCGTCTTCTCCCGTTGCTCAAGATCAACATCCATTCTGGGGTTATGCAAACAATACCACACTTTTGGTGCCCTCAAACATTGACTTTCATATTTGGTGAGTTCGAGCTAACTTCAACCTTGGAAGAATATAGCATCACCATTGGAATGCCTCTTGGAACCGAGCTTGTCAAGCCACCCATAGGCATAGACCCCATCTCTAAGTTGTCACAATTTTTGAGAGTTAGGGCCGAGGTGGTAAGGAAGGTCATTAAGGCTAACTGTTATCGTGCCCATTTTCATTTTGGCGAGTGTTTTTCAAATCAACCAACAGCCCAAAGGAGTAGGATTTTCATTTTAGCATTTGTCGGACTAGTCATTTTTCCTCATCGTAAGAATGCCATAAATCCTTCAATTGCTTGGGTGGTCAAACATATGTGTCTTGGGTTAAACTATGTCAACATGATTTTAGCGAAACATTTTTGTCCCTGAATCGTTTTAAACAAAGCGGAGAAAAAATCATGCGAGCTTTTCCCGAAATTTTGCAAATATGGTTTTTCTCACATAAGGGGATTTGGGCACCTGATACAATTGTTTCAAGTAGAGCGAGTTTAGACACCCGAAGTCTGAGAGGTTCCGGTCTTAGAGAAGCACTCCACGACAAAGAATATTTCCGTCGGATAAATTTCCTAAAAGACCCCGAACCCAAAGGCGTTTTCTATGGCATGCTAAATGGCTCTGTGTCGAGGAAGCTCGTCGCCCACAAGTTTGCCAACCCGATCCCGCTGCTTGGTCTCTCTCCGCATCACCTCCTATTACCCATATGAGGGTGGCTCGCCAATACCGAGCTCTGCAAGAGATTCCGCCACCTCTCAAGACGGAGATATTCCAGCTCGTTTTGGTCTCGACGGACTATGATTACTTGACGAGATCCGTGCCATTGAGATCGCATGGAGGCGAACGTCATCCGAAAGAATCATTGTGCCCAAGAAGCTGAACGAGGAAGAAGAGATTCACCATGCCTCCACATTCCTACATCCGTAACATCCAATTCCGGCTATGCTCGACCACTAGTCCGGAAGTGAGTGACAAGCCATCCGGAAAGCGCTAAATTTTGAGCATCTTGAAAAGAGGGGTGGAAATGGATAAGACTCACATCTCGAAATTGCTTTCGAGAGAACAAGCGACTCTGCAAAGCTGCGGATTCCCCATCGCATACAAAATGAGTCACCTTGAGAAGTTTGAAATGGCGCTTTCACCAAATTTGTCACTCTAGTTTCTTGTTTAGGAGGTTTTATTGCTTTTCTAATTCCAATGTCTAGGGAGTTTCGTTCTTCTTATGTCCTGGAAGCTTCATGTACTTCCCTAGTTCATTGTTTAAGAAATCTCTTTTTTTCTAATTTTGAGGCTTAGGAATCGTTATGTACTTTTCGTGGTTTCAATGCTAGAAGAATTTCATTTTCTAATTTCAGTGTTAAGGAGCTTTCATTAACCGTTTATAATGTCTAAAAACTTAAAAAAAAAAAAAACACAAAAAAACAAAAAGCTTCCTCTCGGGGACACGAGGCGCCTAGACCATTGCCATGGGCCAACCTCCCACTTGAATTGTGTACTCATGTATACTCATTTTTTTTCAAGCGGAAGTCCGGCGTCTCCCACAGTGATTACAAACCATCCATATTTGTTAATCTCGAGCTCAACACATGGGAGAGCTTAAATCGAGATTGGGGAGCTTTTTTCCTATAGCCATCACAATGTGGTTTCAAATTTGAAGGCATCTATTCCAATTAAAGTAATCGAGACGGTTAAAGGAGATCCCCCGATCCGAAACTCGAATGGAGAGCTTAAGAAGCCACGCGCCGCATGACCAATATGGAGAACCAACTGGCCCAAATTTTACCGCCATGATGGCACGGGAAATAAGCTTAAGCTCAAAGATCCTCCGTCTCGCATGCCACCGAGGCTTCGGCCCTCCCATCTCGCTGACACACTCCCCATTAGCCCATGAGATCCACATGCCACGGACCTCCCGAAAGGGGACCGTGACGGGATTCTCCGTCATCACGATCATTGTGAATCTAGATCCCTGCTCCAAGAGAGGAGCCCCCGCTTCTCACCGATGAGAAAGTGCCAGCGCCTAGCCAAGATGGAGGAACGACTGTTCTTCTGGCACGAGATGCAGTGGGTCGACAAGTTATCCCCGTATGCTAAAGTAAAAGCCCAGGAAACCTTTAAGGGCAAGAATTCAGCATGAAATGCGATGGCACGGTTGCCCTAAGACTCATCTCAAGTATTACTTGAGAAAATGGCTCGTTATTCCGACAGCGTGCCACTCCTCATCCAGACCTTCCAAGATAGCTTGATTATTTTTGCCTTTGTCATGGTTCATTCTTGTTTGGATGTTGAGACAATCATAGGATGGGAAGATCTTGCCGAAGAGTTCCTTCAACAGTCTGAGGTTTAACTCTGAAATCATCCCCACGAGAGAAGACTTAGTTCGGCTAGAAAAAAGAAGGAATGAACCTTTCAAGACTTTCACTCAAAGATGGAGGGCGATGGCATCGCAAGTAAAGCCCGTGATCGAGAGAGGAGATGAGGCAACTTTTACGAAAATCCCGCCACTGAGTATTTTCACGGAATGTTAACCACGGATGCCAAACATTTTCCCATTTGGTGGAAGTGGGCGAAGGGGTAGAATGGGCGATTGTCGATGGAAGGATACCCGCGAGGAATAGCAAAGGATTCCCAACCAAGAGGAACAAGGAAGCCATTTGTCAAAGTTGCATTTGTCCAAGAGCCGTCTAAGTCTTTCTCAGCATCCCCACAAAAACTCTCAACCGTACAAAGACATGCGCCCCAAGAGCATGATCAAAATAAGAGATTTCCTCATAGGGAATTCTCCCTGCTGCCAAAACCCTTGTCTAAGCTGCTGCCCATGCTCATTGAGAAGAGGATGGTAGCCAAAGAAGTACCTAGGGACAATCCTCCAAGGTTCCCTGGGTTTGACATGACCAAGACATGTGAATACCACCGAGGGGAAAGGGGGCATGACACGGACAACTGTTTTGCACTAAGGATCAAGATTCAAAACTTGTTGGACAAGGGGATTCTATCGTTCGAGAGGGCACAACCCAACGTGAAGCGAAATCCTTTGCCCGACCATGCCGAGGGCGTGAATGTGGTGTTCGGAGAAGTGAACATGAGCAAACAAGCCTTCATGGTGAACATCTCAAGGCTATACGAAATTCTTCAACTAACTGAACACCACATAGGAGGAAGTGACGTCACGTTGGAAGAAAAATTAGAGTGTGTTCGTAGAGCAATGAGCATGGGGATAATTGAGAATGTCGGTATGGGACAGGGATTAGTCGCCACGATAACACCGGTCATGATATACTTCTCCGGGCGAAGATTATGCGGTGGCGGGGAGGGGAGGGGGAGGACAAGCCGGTAATAATTGATTTCATGAATGAAGAATTCTCAGCAACCCGGGAGGGAATGGAGGATATGACGCGAGTTGTAATCGAGCTACCACCCCTGGAGGAAGAAGGGTCATAGTCCTTGAAGCTCCTCTAGACTTGATACTAAGGCCCAGGTGGGATTACAAAACGGATGAAGTGGATGCCATCACCCTTTCGGTCGCATGGCTATGCACCGCGAGAGGAGTTGAGAAAAAGCAAAGGCCGAAGAAGATGCAAGCGATTTTGGCGGTGATAAAAAGCCCGAATTCAATGTGGTAAACCAAGCTGCGAAAAATGCCAGCCCAAATCTCTCCTAGATCTCTTCAAATCCTTTGAAAAACACAAGGATGCCTTATTAAAGGTCCTTAACGAGGTTCATGTCCCGGAAACGATCGTGAAGCCCAGTTAGAAGAATTTGTAGGGACTATCACATTGAAGGATCAAATCTCTTTTTGAGACGAAGACTTTCCGGCAGAGGGCGAAATCATAATAAAGCCTTGTACATTTCGGTTAAGCATCACGACATGGTGGTCGTAAGGACATTGATCGATAATGGCCCCGCTCTGAATTTATATCCGTTAGCCACCCTCCGTCTCTTAAAGGTCGATCTAGGAAGGATCGTCTTCGCCAAAAATTCCATACGAGCATTCGGCGGCACGAAGGGAAGTAATGGGGAGATAGAGTTGGAGCTCTGATCGGTCCCGTGGCGTTTCGGTGTTCTTTCAAGTACTAGACATTCAAAAGCGCGTTCAACTTTCTACTAGGGAGACCATGGATTCATACCGCGGGCGCTGTGCCCTCTAGTCTCCATCAAAAGGTGCGGTTTGTGGTCGACGACAAGCTCGTTACAGTACATGGAGAAACGGACTTCAAAGTCTATCACGAGACAGCCATCCCTATGTGGAGCCCGAATGCAAAGAGGAATCCAGTTTCCAAACTCTGGAATTGGTATCTATGGTCCACGTTCCCGTTGGCTCGCTCATGGGCACCCCCCGAACTATCCAAGCCGCCATAGCGCCTGGAAGAATTATGCTCTTAGCCGGTACAATCCTCGGGAAGGCCTTGGATTGCATGGGTAGGGATTCGGAAACCCATCAAGCTGGAAAAGGCGCTAAGAGGATAGGCTTAGGGTATCGAAAAAGCCAAGATAATGGAGGTCGAGGTAATCACGGAGGCCGAGGCGACTATAGGGGTCGAGGTATCGATGGAGGCCGAGGTGGCCGTGGAGGTCGAGGTATCGATGGGGGCCGAGGTGGCCGTGGAGGTCGAGGTAGCGACGGAGGCCGGGGCAACCATGGAGGCCGAGGCGCAGGTCACTGGGGACCATGGTGGAAGTATTGGAGTGGAAAAAGGCTGTCAAGGCCCATTACTCCCCGATTGAAACAAATGTTCCCCGGGCCTCCGAAGATGCTACATGAGGAGGAGGCGGCCATCGACGGTATAGCTAAGCTATTCGAGGAGAATGTCATATGCACTATCTTGACATGTGAAGAAGCTGAATCTTCGAAGTGTCACCGACCTGCGAAGTAGGGCGGTTCCCATTAGTGTTGTTATTTGCTTTATGTTCTCTCCCCTGCGTGGGAGCTTAGTGTTGTTGCAATTTGTTAATCTAAACTCGTTTGTAATGAAAACTTTGTCTAGCCCCGAATCTTGAGCCGTTGGTTCGGGGCAGTGCGTGTTGTAATGCGGCCTTATCCTTTTAATTCAATGAAATGCATGCATGTTTTATTAAGGACACGTGGAATCATACCAAACTGGTCCTATGATGGTCGCTGAGGGCTGGGGTCCCATGTGCTCCCTATTTTCATGGTCTTCAAGAGTAAGGAAGTCCGATGACATGAGGATGAGCTCTCAAACGTCTTTTTCAAAAAAAAAAAAAAATTTCAAAAAGCATGTACCATGTTTTGTGTCCTAACTCGTCTCATCACATCTTAGGCATCACATCATGCATAATCATAGTAAGGGACGCATGTGATTCGGATTTGCACGAAGGGAATCTCTCGGATATCGATAGCGATAACAACGACCGAAGGGGATTGAGCGTAAATGGGCGACATGAGGAATCAAGGTCGTTAACAGCAGAGCAAACAATCACCATAAACTTGGGTAATGACGAAAATGTCAAGGAAATAAAGATCGGGGCAAGTCTTTCGAGAGTAGAGGTCGAAAGAATGGTTAAATCTTCTTAAAGAATATCGGGATGTGTTTGCACGGACGTATGCCGACATGCCGGACTGGATCGAAATTGTAGAGCATGCTCGCTAACCGATCCTAGTATAACGCCAAGGAAGCAAAAACTCCGAAGGACCAAGCCAGGAGTTGTCCAAGAAAATCGAGGAGGAGGTTATGAAGTTCTTTGAAGGTGGGGTTCATCGAAGTGTCGCATTACTCCAATTGGATGGCAAACATTGTGCCGGTGATGAAGAAAGACGGTCGAAGTCGGGGTCTATGTGGACTATCGCGACTTAAACCGAGCTAGTCAAAGGATGACTTTCCACTCCCACATATAGATGTCTTGGTCGATAGTCTTTGCGAGATTCGAACTATTCTCCTTCATGGATGGATTCTCAAGGTATAATCAAATCCGCATGAAAAAGGAGGATAGGAGCAAGACCTCGTTCATAACCCCGTGGGGACCTTTTTGCTACAAGGTGATGCCTTTCGGTCTGAAAAATGCCGGGGCAACATATCAAAGGACCATGGTCGCATTATTTCAACGACATGATGCACAAGGAGATCGAGGTGTATGTAGGCGATATGATTGCGAAATCGAGATGAGGCGAAGACCATTTCAAGTTACGCAAAAAGTTGTTCGATCGCCTCCAAAGTTTAAATTGCGCCTCAATCCCGCGAAATGCGTATTTGGGGCAAAGTCTGGAAAGTTGTTAGGGTTTATGATCAGTAACAAAGGCATCGAGATTGACCCGCCCAAGGTAAAGGCCATTTACGACTTCTGACCTCCCTCCCCTTTATCAAAGAAGTCCATGATTTGTTGGGACGGTTAAATTATGTGGAAAGATTTATCCGCCAGGTTGTCGGGAAACTTGGCGAGGCCATTTTTCAAACTCTTGAAGAAGAATGCGAAAATCGAATGGGGACGCCGAATGTCGGGATGCCTTTGAGAAGATAAAGTATTATTTGACTCATTCCCGATCCTGGTCCCGCCAATGCCCAAAGTTCCATTAATTTTGTACCTAACTATCCATGATGAATCATTGAGAGCCATGCTTTGGCCCAAAAAAGGCCGACGACGGAAGGAACGCTGCAATATATTACCTCGGCAAGAAATTCACCGCCCCGAGGTGAACTATCCCAAGGTGGAGAAGACGGCATAGCCTTGGTCCGGGTGTTGCATTGTGCTACGCCAATACACTCTCCATCACCAAGTTCTCGCTAGTAACCGAGAATGATCCCATCAAGTATCTCTTAGAGAAGCCAGCCTTGGTGGGGAAGCTGGCCAAGTGGCAGATTCTAATTTCGAACCGACGTGCGAGCCCGGGGCAAAAATCCGTAAAGGGTAGAGCCATAGTGGATATGTTAGCAAAAAAAAAAGCGGAAGACCCTAATGAAGATGGCGACATAGATAGGCGTGTCTTATTTGCATCAAATGACCAATGGACCATGTACTTTGATGGTGCGGTCAACTTATCGTGTTCCGTCTTTGGGGCGTTCTCGTCTCCTAGATAGTCAAGACCACCCCGTGGTACGCCAAATTGACCTTCCCTTGCACGAATAACATTGTGGAATATGAAGCATGTATCCTTGGCCTCCAAGCTTTGTCGACATGGGGGTTCGAGAAATTGCAAGTCTATGGCGATTCGCCCTCATTATCCTTCAAACCGAAGGCAAGTGGCGAACGCGGATCCAAAAACTAGTCCCATATCATGAGTTTTCGGAAGAGCTAGTGAAAGAATTCCAGGAAATATCATTCGATTACCTACCCAGTCTCGTAATCATTCGCTGATGCTCTAGCCACATTAAATCAATGTCGCAAGTAATAAAAGGCTTGGATATCGAACCATTGATGATCGAAATCCTTAAGCGCCCAGCCTATTGTATGGTAATCGAAGAAGAGCCCGACGGAAAACCATGGTACCATGACATTTCAATTACTGCAGAAAAGGTGAGTTTCCTCAAGGAAGTGAAGCATCGACAGGAAATATCCGATGAAGTTGGCCTCAAAATTCTTCATTAGCGGGACGCACTTTACAAAAGATCTTACGACTCAAGTGTTATTGAGATGCATCGACGCGAAAAAAGAGGCCAATCGCTTGATGAAAGAGATATATGAAGGGGAATGTGGTCCCCACATGAGCGGTCATCTCCTAGCAAGGAAGATCATGCGACTCGGGTACTATTGGTTGGCCATGGAGTCCGATTATATTCAGCATGTGCGATGTTGCCATCGATGTCAAATTTATGGAAATAGGATTAATGCTCCACCAAAGCGAACTCCATCGGATGTCTCAAGCTTGGCGTTTTCCATGTGGGGAATAGATATAATTGGGCTAATAAACCCTAAGGCGTCAAACGGACACAGATTCATCTTAGTAGCAATCGACTACTTTACAAAGTGGATCGAGGCCAATTCAGTATGCTAATGTCACCTGAAGAACGTGGCCAAGTTCATTCGCCGCGATATCATTACCCGTTCGGAGTTCGGAAGCAATCATCATCGACAATGGCTCCAATTTGAACAACAAAATCGTGGACGGATTGCTCGAGACATTTCGATTCCGCATCTGAATTCATCACCATACCGCCCTCAAATGAGCGGGGCCGTTGAAGCGGCGAACAAGAACATAAAGAAGATCTTATCAAAGGCGCTGAAAATTATCGCGATTGGCATGAAAGGCTTCCACATGCATTGATGGCATATCGGACATCGATCCGCACCTCATTTGGAGCAACCCCATTTTCATTAGTATATGGAATAGAAGCGGTCCTACCCGTGGAAGTAGAAATTCCATCCTTAAGGGTTCTCTCTCGGGCAAAACTTGACGAGGCCGAATGGGTACGACAAAGGCACGAACAGCTGAACATGATCGATGGGAGCGAGACTACAAGCCATATGTCACGGTCAATGCTATCGGAAACGAGTAGAGAAGTCGTTCAATCAAAAATTAAGTCCCCCGACACCTTGAAGTAAGCGATTTGGTATTGAGGAAGGTGATATCAATTGTACGTGACCTCCACGGCAAATTTGCCCGACTTATGAAGGCCCCTATGTCATCAAAAGATTACGCCGGTGGCGCTTTAGTGTTAATGGAAATGGATGGCCACGAGCTGTCCAAGCCTGTAAACTCTGACGCAGTCAAGAAATATTTTCCATGAATGAAATCAAAGAAAGCTGTTTTTCGTGCAATCCAAATCACTTAGTATCATGCATGCCATGCATACATTCCCATACATGCATATGTGTTTATGTTTCAGGTATCTGACTGCCACAAAACGAAGGACGAATGACGAGGAAGCTGAAGTGCAGTGACGAGAAACATTTCTTGTGATGACAGCGAATGCTCAAAGTCGTGACTGGTAATTGTTCGTTATGCAGTTATGAACCTTCCGGTGCATGTGAATATCTGAAATGTCCATGAACTTTGTAACGATTTTTATTTGTCCAAGTCACCAACTCGAGGGTCATTAAAATGGACAATTCAATGAGTGGTGCGGAGATGCTTGAATATGCTAAATGAGGCGTGTCGGAATGATGAAAGGCAAGCCATGCTCCATACACCGTTCCATGTACTAGCGAGTTGAGCGAAAAAAATTCCATGTTTGCAAAGTGAAGGGCCATCTCGCAAAAGGTACGGCAACTAAAGTGATGAGAGGCATTTCGTTCATTCATCGTAAACGCTATAGGTTACCATTTGCTTAACCCTTTTGAGCTCAAACACTTGTGAAGTTTCTTTCATACCACCCCTGTCAAGAACCACCCCACACCGAGGCGAATCAAGGTGAATCGGCATATCGAGGTGAAAAAAAAAAATGGGTAAAAAAAATGTTCTTGCTTTCACTTGTATTAATCTTTGAGTGCCTTTATTGCAAATGAACTAGTACGTGAATTCAAGTGTCTCAAGACAACGAAAAGCGTTTCTTTCTCTATCCTACACACTTATATCCATTGAACAACCCAATTGAGCCTACAATTTTGCTTCTCATAAACCTAGTTGATGATCATCCCCCACTTTGGGGCAAGGCAAAAGTCACCACCGTATCGAAAGCGTCATGATCCGGAGTGCCAATTAAAGATAAGGACTTGAGAGTTCAACAGCATTGTATTGCTTAAATTTGTCTAGGCCAATCAAAAATGAAAACTAGGGGCACAAAAAAAAGCAGTGTACCGGTAAAAGCAAGGTCAATGCCCATAAATATGGATGTTAAAAAAAAAAAGGGGCATGAGCTAGGGGGCACTAAAGGCGTGCAGTTCGTGAGTGAGGCTAGCCCCCATGTATTAAATGAGAAGCAAAATGTTGAGATGATATGTGTTGAAATTACAAAGTCAGCCCTAGTCAAGCAATAGTCATCCTTCAGGTCTCCGTGAGACGCGCTGAATGATTAAGATCGACAGTGCATTTCGAGGATAATCCCCAATGGCAAAGAAGAGGACCGGTGACAATGTCAAGATGATCACCAACTATCACCCCAATACACATCATTAAGCCTACGATCCTTTCTGTTTCTCAACCCATGAACCTAACCTCGTTCACGTACTTTGCAAAGTCTTTTCTGATTGGGGCACTTGAGTCAACGTAAGAGCTCATATGTTTATAAGCATCGCTCAAAGAAGTGCAAACAAGATTATTTTTTCTATCCTACTTCGCGAGTTCCCGACTTGTAAACCCGAAAATGACCGAAGTATATATTTCATAGCTTTGACTTGGACGGTTTCATTCGTTAAGCCATCCGCCAAGCCTATATTACGCCCCAATGAAGACCCTCTCAGATTGGTAAGGTTGTACCGTTTGCGAGAATACTCGGACCTTTGTCAACATGATGATGATGAGACAGAGTGATTCTTACAAAATAACCCTTTTAGATGAGAGTGAGCGAAAGCCCTTTCTAATTGAAAGTCTCTCATTTAGCATCTTCAAGATGATTCATGTCACGAGTGGAAATTGTCTTAAATGATAATTATCCCGGTGGAAAGTTAGTGATGCGGACATGTTAAAATCGTTACACATGAACTCCAATGGAACCTGATATTGAAGCATGTGTTTTAAAGATTGCGGTTGTCATTTTTCGAGATGAATACATATACATTATTACTAATCTGTAAGACGGTGGCGTTTCCTCAAACACCAATCTTCAAGTTGATCTCGGAAATGTTAAGATACATCCAAGCATTCATGAATTCCGAGACCTTCTTTGGGAAGGACACAATGGGCGATCTATCAAATCCTCGGGTATGTAAACCTGTGTACACTTCAAAGGTTTGTGGTCCAACACGAAACCACGCATCAAAGGTTTGTGGTCAACCTTAAACCACTCTTTCAAAAGGTTTGTGGTCCAACCTTAAACCACGCTTTCTTCAAAAGGTTTGTGGTCCAACTGAAACAACGCATTAAAGGTTTGTGGTCCAACCTTAAACCACTCTTTCAAAAGGTTTGTGGTCCAACCTTAAACCACTCTCTCAAAGGTTTGTGGTCCAACCTTAAACCACGCATCAAAGGTTTGTGGTCCAACCTTAAACCACTCTTTTCAAAAGGTTTGTGGTCAACCTTAACCACGATTTCCAAAGTTTGTGGTCCAACTTTTAAACCACACTTTATTCATCTTATTTTACTTATTATATTTTGTTTTATTTTATTTCATCTTCATTTTGTTTTCTACTCTTGCGTAAAGCCAGCTTTCACTTCGCCTCCATTGACCAAATTTAGATGTCTTTCGTCTTTGAAGAGAACCTCTTGAGCTTCCCTTCAAAGGGGGCAGTTTGATGATATCTAAATTTTGCCCAAATCATTTAGGGTTTTATTAAAAAAAATTAAAAAAAATTAATTTTTTTTTTGAGGCCGGGTTTGTCGGCCCACTCTCTCTTTTCTTATCGTTTTTTTTTTAGTGCAGCCCGTTCTCTTTTTATTATTATTTTTTATTATTTATTTTTTTCTCTTCTTTTCCTCCCTTCTCTCCTTTTATTCTTCTTTTTTCGTGGGCTGCCCCTTTTCCCTTGGCCCGGCCCACGCCTCTCCTTCTTCTTCCTCCCCTTCCCAGTCAACGTACGGGAGGGGAATGACGGAAGCCAAGGCAGAAACGCAGCAGGAGGCGTAGCTTTGAGGAGCGCCAAGGAGATCGGGCGTGATCGGGTCGGGGGGGGGTGACCGAATAGCGGGTAGAAGGCCATGCCCACAGAAAGCGTAAACCGAAACCGGGAGGCCGAGACGCAAGGGAGTGCCAAGGGATCCGCGGGTCGGCAAACCGACCGCCGCGGGCAGCGGGGCGGCAGCGCTTACACCGCCGCCACGCCACGTGGCCGGGCCTCCTTAACCTGGGAGGGGAGAGCATGTGATCCGGGCCCGGGAGAGAAATGGGGAGAGAGAGAGAGACCCTACACGTATGAGACCGAGAGATTGGAGGTCAAGGTAAGGAAAACGGAGAGAGTGAGAGAGAGAACCAGAGAGATCCGGTTAACCGGACCCATCGGCGACCGTCACGCTTATCGCGGCCGGGCGGAACTCGGACGCCTCGTGGTAAGTCCCGCCCCGAGCTGCTAGTTTTTTTTTTGTTGGTTCGACGGGGGTCGATTTCCCGAGGATTTCCGTTCGGGACGCGAAGACGACCGGACGGTCCGATACGTGGTAAAATCGATTCGCATACTGAACGGCGGGCGGGGCGCCACAAAGGCCGCCCCCCCGTTCCCTGTTTTTTGATGCGGTTTGGGTTTCTCTCTGTTTCTTAGCGGAGTTCGCGGCGGAACTTCGCGGCCCGTCCAGCTCGCAGCAGAGTTCGACCCCGTGATCTGGCGATGTACTCTATCCTACCTCTTTGATGCATTTATCTATGTGAATCCCGACACGTTTGAACTCCAATCGCACCCAAGATCCCCGGCTTTTCATAGCGCACGCCTAATCGTTTTGCCGACGGTTCAACCATTTCTTTGTTCGCTCCGTCGCTGCGATTTTGGGAAGCCGGCCATTCCGCGGCACCGCTGGTCACACGTAGGTCTCGCGCTACCATAGGGGCAACGAACAGCCCATCGAGGGAGGATCGGGCTGGTTCGTGCTGATCAAACCCCGGCGGAGGAGGTTTGTGTCAGCCCACGGCCGAGCAAGGGCTCGCCGCTGGGAAATCCCCTACCACGAGGCCGGGGCGGGAGGGGACCGACGTTCCGGCCGCCGGTGAAAAAGGGGAGCGTAGACGCTGGCGCCGGGTGGCCGGCGGGGGAAGACGGAGGGGCCTCAGCGCGGCGTGGAAGCCCCAAATCGGTCGCGTCCGGGTCGGGTAACGGGTTGAAACCGGGTAGGGTTTCGGTCTAGGGTTTTTGTCTAAATGGGTTTTCGAGGGTGGGCCAAGCCGGGTTTTGTTTTTGGCTCTTTATTTTTAGTGGGCTTTGGGCCTCATTTGTTTTGTTTTTTTAAATTTTTTCGGTTGGGCCCTATTTGTTTTGTTTACCAAACCGGGCTCGATAAGTGAACCCGGTCGGTCGTGGACCCGGCCGATGCGGTTCGTCGCCTCGGTTGGTCGGATGTGGAGATCCGGCCGGACCCGATTTATTTTAATATTATATTATTTTAATATTTAAAAATTTAAATATTTTAAAAAAATTTAAATAAAAAGCACGAATTTTTTTTATTTTTTTTTTTAAGAAAAAAAATTCCAAAAATCCCAAAAAATTTCAGAAAAAATTCCAAAAATTTTTCAAAAGATTTCAAAAAATTCCAAAAAATTTCAAAAATTTCCAAAAAATTTCAAAAAAATTTTCAAAGAAATTTCGAATTTTTTTTAAAAATTTTTAAATTAATTTTTTTTTTAAAAAGATTATTAAAAAAAATAAAAAAAATCAAAAATCAGAAATTCATTTGGGTTTTGGAATTGTTTTTCTTGCCTTATTGTGCGTTTAGTGTCATATTTAGTCACTTTCGATGTTTGGTTTACATACTTTGAATCGAACATTTAAAATTAACCTCGCATGTAGTGGATTATGCATGTTTAGGTTTAGATATTAATCGTTGCTTTCCTTAGCTTAGTTAGGAGCGGAATTCGAGGCTCCCGATTAGTGAGAACATGTTGGGTGGTAATTTGAACAAGATTAGGTACGAAAGGGCGCTAATTAGTCGATTAGTGTAATCAAGTCCCCCATACTGTTGAATCTACGGTTCGTAGAAGTGAAGCTTTTTCTCCAGCGCTTTACTTAGGTGTCTAATCGACCTATCCGTAAATCGATTAGTGGCGACTCCTAAATGAAATTGATTTGCATGTTAACAACTTAAACGTAAGTCGCGAATTGGTATGGGCTTGGGAGAGCTCGAGCTAGGTTTAACTTAGTAATCCATTAGCCAAACCCTCGAGGCTCGTGGGGGTTCGGGAGGTCGCGACAAAAAGAAAAGAAACATTAATGACTATTAGCAATAAATCTTACTTTTTGATGGATGTACAATGACCGAAAACGCGAACCAAACCGTTTGTGTGTTCATTAACTTTGAATTGATCCACGCCCAATCGAATATAACCCGAACCAAAAACTCAGTTTGGTTTTTCGGTTTTCTTTTGAAATATTAAAAGGAGATTTAGTGGAAAATGAGAGAAATTATGTAAATTGTAATATAAAGAAGATGGGTGATTTTCAATTCAATTCGGTTAACCGAACCAAATCAAAAACTATCCGAACCGGAATTAAAAAAGCGGTTATTTTTTTCATTATCCAAACCAAAACTCCAACTAAATCGAATGCCGAACCGAACAAAATAGCGATTATTTTTCATTATCCAAACCGAAACCCGAACCGAACCAAAAATGCAAGAAAATTCGGTTCGATTTGGATTGGATCAATTTCGATTTTCCGGTTCGGTTCCGACTCTACGATTGAATACGCCCCCCAAGTACATATGTCTGCTATGAGGGTTTCTGTCATTAGAAACCTCGTGTAGGAAAATCTGGATATTTTAACAAAAAGTTAAAAAAGAAAAGAAAAGTAGCGAACAGGCATTGGGTGAGCAAGTGGCCGCTCCCGAACCTCAGTATTCAGAGTCATGGCGGACGTAACTCCGGTTTGGAGGGCCCGCATTCGAGTATAATGGAAGAACAGACAAAAAAAAAAAACACACCGAGAAGACGACATTTCACCCCGCCAAACGGCCACGATGGATCTTTTATTCACCCAAGAAAGGAAAAGACTTAGCGAGGCAAAGTCGGAGAACAATAATTCAGATTCGTTTTAAAAAATGTATAAAAAAAAGCACCGTATCCCAGATTCGTTTGGAGGATTGCGGGGCAACTCGTGCACTGTTGCCAGCTTCATTGACCTTAAATATTTTTTTCAATGTAATTTAAGTAAGATTTAGAGAAGAGAAAAATAAAAAAATGTCACGTCAAGCATTTTGTTAAGCAAATTGATTGAAGTTTACGGAAGTACTTGATCGTATTTTTTTGAAAATTTTAAGACTCAATCGCATTTCTGTGACAAGTTTTGGAATTTCCGATGCATTGGTCCCTTTCATAAGATATCCAATTACACGATTATTAGTAATACTTATCGTAGTTTGCAAGCTTTCTAAATTTAGAAATAAAATAAAATAAACGTCATTATACTCGTAATAAAATATTGAGTTTTACCTCATCAAATATATTTTCGTTAATCAGTTAATGGTGTACAGATAAATTATCAATTTTAGGTCGAAGAGAGGATTATGTCATGAAATATTTTTCGCAAATGAACATATTACTCTTTTTGATATTACTTATATAAAAACTCATCGGAAAATTGTCTATGCATGGTGTCTGTTTTTTATACCTGGGTAATATTTGGTCATTTTTCATCGAACGCTGAAATTGAGACTTTTTGGTGATGGCGACCATATTATTTGGTCATATTGCTTCTGTAAAGATTCTTTAGATCTTTGCATCCTCCACTTCTCCGCCACGTCATCGGCCTCTGTGCTTTTGCGGGGTCTTAAAATGGGCGTTCCCATCTTCGCTCATTTTTTTTTTTTTTTTTTTTTTTTTTAGGTTGTACATCTTGACCTTTTTTTACCTTACCAAAAAAAAAAAACATCTTGACTTCTTTTGTTTTTTGGCATCTTCCCTTTTTTTTTTTTTCATCCAAATCTTCCCTCCTTTGAAGTGGGCTTATTCTTCCCCAAAAGTCGACTGCAGCCTCTACTTCCTGAAGCACTCATCTCAGGTGAATCACTTTTTCCCCATTTGTTTTTTCTTCTTCTTCTTCTCCATCTCTCCGGGAGGCAACATCGGAAGGTTAATGGATAACAACAATCCAGCTGATCTCGGTGGTCGGAGGTAAGCTTCAGCGACCTCAAACATGCCATAAACTCCTGTAAGTTGGAGGATCGTTCTGACCAAAAAAAAAAAGTGGGAGGATTGCGACTAAAATCATGCCAAAATGTGGATTTCCTTTCCTGTTCCTATATCTGATCATGCCCACTGTGTATATTCCACTACGTGAATGCTGTTTTGTTGGAAAAAAACCTGCAGCCTATGTAGATCAGGTGAGGTTGTTGATCAGTGATCTTGTATGTTCAACACTTAAGAGCTCGATTCCAGGAGTAGCACTTAGAAACCAAGTCTAAGGTAAAAGCTACTGGGGTCTCAAGTAGAAGCTAGAAACCGAGAGTTGGGTACATTCCCGGACTGAAACTCTGGTTCATGCTCGGTACAAGACTGATCACCGAGCTTGTATCTGAGTCTCGGGTAGCTTGAGACTCGGTTTCTACTTGAGTCTTCTACCGAATGCCCGAGACTTGGTTTCTAGGTTCTACCCAAGACTGAGCTTCTACCCAATAAGCATGGGCTTTACCTGGTTGTTTATACACACTCTGTCACATTGATGAAGAGACACGACTGTAAATACAATCTGTTTCTTTATTTTGTCAACAAAAACTCATATTAAGAACAACAAAATAATAAAAAATCTTATTAGCTTTTCCTCCCAAGAAAAGATAAGACCTGCAATTAGCTTTACTCTGTTTCTGCCCAGTAAGCATGTGGGCTTACCTGGTAGTTTTGTGTGTCTGGGTGGTCTTGTTTTGTGAATAAGTGTCGTAAGAAAAGGTTAGTAAAGGTTTGTAGGCGTTAAGGGCGTATCTCCTAGTTTTCTGATGTTACATTTTGTCCAAAAGAAGAGTTTTTTCATTAGCTTAATTGGCCGTGCTTCAATAGATGGGTTACACTCCTGCAGTGCATACACAGGTTAGACTCCTGCAATGCATAGACTCGTTAGCTATGATTTGCACCAGAAGCTTGGTGTCATACCGCGCAGTAATTTCTTTTTAACTTAAATTGGTAGTTCTGAAAGCTTCTGGATAGATTGTCGTCTCATGATGTAGAAAGAGCTCAACACTCGAGCTTCTCCAAAAGAGTGTACACTAACAAGTATTTTGCTGGTTTTATTTCCTAGACGTGGAGCAGAGCATTCGGATGGAATTGCTGCGATTCATTCCCTGGAGAAGATCCTGCTAAAGATCCTGGTTGGTGCCATCAGAATCATGGGCATTCCAGCCATAACTAACCTTGAAACCATCGTGTATATCTACACAGTACTCATAATTGTCAGGTGGTTACTAATTGTCAAGATAAGAAGGCATCGTTGTTGTTTTTGGATCGTTGTTGTTCTTGGGTGCAGTCTACTAATATACATTCCACTTCATGTCATGCCTCGGCCGATTTTCGTTCTCCGCTTCCTTCAGTTGATGAACCCATAAGCATCCACCGCGAATTAGAGAATTGTGATGGCTTTCGATTTTCCTAGTATTGTGGTTCGCTCTATGGGAGTTGGTATTGATGTGCATTGTGCTAATGTTGGCCGGAACGCGAACCTTGTGTTGTACTATTATTACCTTTGGGACATGAATCTTATGTTGTACACCTAAAAAGCATAATATGTGATGTGACGAAGGAAATGGTACTACTTAGTTAAGATCCCTATGCAATGAAGTTGGAGAAACGGGATTTTTTTTCTTTGTCTAGTGAGAAATAGGAGAATTGATTCATAAAATTTGAGAAAGAATCGCATTATCCTCATTCACTAAAAGCCCTGATCCATTGAGATGCAGAGTCAAATGCGGACCCCCAAAAGCCCAAGAAAATCAAAAAGAAATTCCGTTTGCTTGCACCTTGTTTTGTTTGATCACGAGAAACTCACGGATGAGAGTGTTGGAACACCAAGTTGTACCACCGATATTTGTTCTCTATTTTTTTTTTTATATTGATTAATATATCCAGATTTTTATTCTTGATGTTCCTAGTGACTCAAACTCTTGAAATAGACAATGTAATTAAGGACATATTCAGTAACTATTAATCTATCGAAAAGCAAGATCTATTACTAATGGTCATTGACCCTTCTTGTGGACATGAATTCTTTTTCCACAAGATACTCAGAAAAAAGCCATGAGTGTCTTAACATATCTTACCAGTGGATGAAAGAAGACACTTTTGTAATATGTGAAGCTCTTCCTGTTAAATAAATTCATAAAATAAAAATTAGGATATAGTTTGCTCGATAATTAGAAGAAAGCATAACTTCTAATTGAGCCACTATCTGCATTTAAATAGGGTCGACATTGGACCTTTCAAAATTAAGATTCAAAAAGTAATCCGGATCAAAATTGGTAAACCCATTTCCTTTCTTGAAGAGAAACCTTCAACTCAAGCCTTTTTTACCTTAATGCATACTTGCCGTAAATTACAACCCATGAAACTCCTCAAATACAAATGTGTCGCAATTGAAAAGCAACAAATATAAATCATTCTAATATTTGGCCGATGTTCGTAAAAATAACATTATGTCATACTGTGATTTGCTATATCCATCGATGTGGAATCTACAACGTAATATTTTGACGAGGAGGTTAGCACATGCAACATTTTCAAGAGCTTACATAGGGATTACAGGAAGAGCAGAGAAAAGGGGCACTAGACCAGAGCACGTCACAGCCACCCAAAAATCTCCGGGCGGCAAGGTGAGCCAACTTGGAGAAATGGCCAGTTTAGCTGGATGTAAGCAACTACTACATCACCCATCCTCCAAGCTCCCCTCTCGCACGACTGAGCTAGCATGCCACTCAACTTCGGACACGTGGTACCACCTTCAACTTCAACCCTATTCTCATATAAATAAACCCCTCTCTCTCTCTCTCTCTCTCTCCCTCTCTCTCTCTCTCTCTCTTTCTCTCTCCTTCGTTCCTTCGTTGATCCATTTGTTTGATCAAAGATCCGAGGTTTCAAGCTTTCGGGGTTTCCTTATCCCTTTTGAACGTGGATTTTTTTTTTTTTATCTCATTTCAAAAGAGAGAAATGCTGACATCACATTTGAACGTGGATTCTTCATTCCACAAGATGCTTTCAAAAGTCATAAGTGTCTCGACATATCTCAATGGTTGATACATGCTTCATTTACTCGGCAATTTGTGGAAGGACTCTCAAATTTGCCAATCGGACACTCTATCAAGTGAAAAAAAGCCGACACCTAACACAGCATAACATCTAAACTAAGGGTCACTCATCAGGGCACGAATAAGCAACGACATAGCTTTTCACTTTCGATGGATGAAGCTGAGGAACGATTGGCATGGATTTCCATGGCGAACTTTTTGACTGGAGCTGTGGGGAGAGAGACGACAGAGAAGAAGAAGAAGAAGAAGAAGAAGAAGAAGAAGAAGTTGTTGGAAGAAATGATTGAATGACCTGGGAAGGAGAAACTTGGATAGCGAGGTCTTTGCCGATGCGGGAGAGGCAAGTGATAGAGCGAGCCAAGGTCTTCAAGGTGTTGCTGCTGAGTGCAGACACCATTTCTTGAGTTCTTTGCTTTCCCTCTCCCTGCTACAAAAATTGACGGAAGGGGAAGAGTGTTAACATAACAGTTTTTGAGCTACTGTAAGAGTAACAACATGTGAGCCATAATTTGTGGATTCATTAGTATTACAGGCAAATTTTTTTATAAAATATTCAATTACACTGTTTTCAATGATCTTTCATTGTTTGCAAGCTTTCTATTTAAAAAAATAAAAATAAAAATGAGACGATGGTTATTATACTCATAATAAAATTTTGAGTTTTAACTAATATGGTATATTTTTATTAATCAATAAATGGTGTGAATATTAACTATCATTTTCATGTCGAAGAGAGGATTATATCACGTAATACTTACGTAAGTGAACGTATTACTCTTTTGTATGTTGCTTCTATACAAAATAACTTTTCTATACGTATGGTCTGTTTCCGCATTGGTCCTTTGTTATCAAATGTTGAGTTTGAGTCTTTTGTCAAGGATTCAAGTGGTCTCTATCCATGCGACGATGCTGCGAAATGACCGGATTAACCAAACGGTCCCATCTGCCATGCCACTTTTACAAGAGCTCAGTCTGTGAATCTTACGCTTTCAACATTTCATCTTGTTCTCCAACTCTCCGCGAAGGCGGCGTCGATGGCCAATGGACAACAATCCAGCTGATCATGGTGGTCGGAGGTAAACCTCAACGACCTTAAATATATCTTAAGCTCTGTAGTCCAGCTCCTTCAGTAAGTTGCAGGATATGGAGAAAACTCTGTCAAAATCTTGACAATTCTTCCCTGCTCCTACTCTGATCATGTCATAATCCGCGCCAGGACGTTGTCGGCGTCCATGAGCTAGTTGGGACTGAGTCGGCTCGGTCCGAGTCGGGCACGTGACCCAGTGAGTGCACTCTCGGGCAGCCCTCGCCCTCTTCGAGGACACACTGGACAAGCTCGGAGAGGGGCGTACTGCAGTCCTCTCCATCGTTCTCGCTGCCGCTGCTGGCGTAGCTGAGCTGGTGGCGGTCGGCCCCGACAAAGAGCGGCTCGCTCGATGAGTGGGTCGTGACCCGCTTCGTCTTAGAGAAGCTCTTCATTGGAGGATCCGGAGGAAACTCATGTCGTCGCGTGTACTGCAGTCCTCTCCGTCGTTCTTGCTGCTGCTGCTGGCGTAGCTGAGCTGGCGGCAGTCTGCCCCGACAAAGAGCGGTCCACTCGTTGAGTGGGTCATGGCCCGCTTCGTTCTGAGAGAAGCTCTTCATTAGCTTCTCAAAATGCTTTTGGTTTCGCTTGGTTGAGGATCCGGAGGAAACTCATGTCAAAATCTTGATAATCTTTCTCGTTCCTACCTCCATGAAAAGTGAAATGTCAATAACTGCCATTTCTTTGGAAAGAATATGGTGGGAAGATTCTATCACTTTGATGAAGAGACACGGCCCCATATATGCTGTATTTCTTTCTTTTGCCGAGAGAAACTCATATCAAGAACAACGTAGTAAGTGAAAATCTCATTAGCTTTTCATCCTAAGAAAAGATAAACCGCCAATTAGCTTTATTATGTTTCTATCTAGTATTGTTTTGCGAATTAGTGTTGTAAGAGAAGGTTAGGAAAGGTTTGTAGGTGTTAAGGAGGTATCCCCTATTACTTTGATGTTACATTTTGTACAAAAGAAGAGTTTTCATTAGCTTAACTAGCCGTGGATCAATAGTTGGGTTACACTCTTGCTGTGCATACAGAGGTTAGACTCCTGCAATGCATAGAATCATTAACTATGATTTGCACCAGAAGCTTGAGATCATACCGCGAATTTAATTTCCTTTTGAACTTAAATTAGTAGTTATTGAAAGCTTTTGGAAAGACTGTTGTCTTATGTGATGCAAAAAGAGCTCAAAACTTGAGCTTTTCCAAAAAATTGTACACTAACAAGTAGTTTGCTGATTTTATTTCCAAGACGTGGAGCAGAGCGTGCAGATGCAATTATCCAACATCTTGATCCCCTAGAGGCGTTCCTGATTCAATCCATCAAGTACGCAGATCGTCCAGCCTGCACTACCCATGCAACCATTATGCGTATCTACACAGTGCTCAAAATCATCCAGCTCTTAGTATTCCTCAAGATGGGAAGGCAAGATGTCGACTCAAGGTTCCGACTTAGGACCGCTCTCATTGCTGTTGCTCTCGGATGTGTAAAGTGTGGTCTATTGATGTACATTCTGCTAGGTGACATACCTTGGCTGATTTTCATTCTGTGTCCTGATGCCATTCACATTCATGGCTAATTAGAGAATGGCGACAGCTTTAGGTTTTCCTGATGTTGTGTGGCTTGCTCTTTACGAAGTTGGTTTTGATGTGTGTCCTGCCAGGGTGGCTTGAACATGAATCTCGTCTTGTATAACATGAATCTCGTCTTGTATTTTTATTACCTTGAACACCTTTTACATCGCAAAGCATAATATGTGATGATGATGAAGACGATTGTACTACTTAGTTTAATATCCTGGTATGCAATGAAATTTGAGAAGCAGGGGCTTCTTTTTCTTTGGCCGCAGAGATGGCCAGCTCTACTTACACGGCCATTTTGGCTGGATCATCCAGCCTGGACGCACATCTCTTCTCATCAGTAGACTAAATTACCCTCTTTTTCCCATGAAAAGGAAAGGAAGAAACCGAAGGACACTCTCACCAATAAACTGCTTCCTCTCACCTCAGCTTCTATTGTGCAGATTCTCATCTCTTCTGATATTCTTTCCTTCACGCTTCTGGCATCTTTTTTAACAGTAAAACGACATCAAAGATCACAATTTATCAAAATCTAGCTTGTTTATTTCGGTCACAGTTGAACCTGCAACCGATTGAATAGAGTGTATCCGGTGAAAAACCAAGGAAAGGTTGGAGAAGGCGAGCCTGAGTAACGAGAAAAATCTGGACTTGGGGGTCTTCTGAGTCTTGTCGTACCAAAACTGAGTTTTAACTCCAGTTGGTCTTTTGACAAAGCATATTTATAGTCCATTAAAATAAAGTATCGATCTCTCTGGGAGGATTTCTAAGGCTAGAAAATACAACAGAGAGGTCTTTTGATGACACAGAAGGCGATGCCAGACATGGGTTTGGAGTCCGAAACTCTCAGAAGAAATCACTGGCTTTTGGATTGGAAATTGGGAATTAGAGCATTTCTTGGAGCCTTTCTTTCTCAGATCTTAGGGATTTTGTTGGGATGAAATTGCATTATATCCGCAACGCAATTAACTTGTCAAGTTAATCATCTTGTGCAAGAGTGAGATTGGACGAACAAAATAGAACAGCAGCATAACGGAAATCGACACTTCTTTTGAAGTTCTGTTCATCCATTGAATGAATCTTTCTTTCTTTTTATAGAGCTCGAATCTATTATCTGTTGGAAAAACCAAATTTCTCGTCTCGGGTTTTGATCGGGTCGAAGCAGAGAAGAGGGAAGAAGCTGCGACGAATCAAACCTTCTTCCACTTCCATCGCCCGGGGGCATTTTCATGGTATGAGGCTATGATGGGAGCTATTTTAGCCGGGGAAATAGTGCCGAACAGAGAGAAATAGGAGAGTCGATTAAGAGAATTTGTGAAAGAATCACATTAGATGTCGACGACTAAGATTATATATATTATTATTTTTTTATATGTAAAATCGGTGGGAGAACAGAGGTTTTCTGGGAGATGGGCTTGGACCATTGAGATTTAGGGAAGGAAGTCGCTCCGAGTTATATGATCGTTCTTGTTCAGCTGAGAACATGGAGGTCAAGCAAAAGCCAACTATCTTTGTTCAACTTTATTTGTCCACGAGGTGCAGAGTCAAAGGGGGACCATCAGAAGCCAATGGCAATCACAAGAAATTCCATCTACTTTAATCTTGTCTTGTTCATTCTGTACCCCCAAGATGGGGGAAAATCCATCGAACAGTAAGATTTATTGTTGGTCCTCGTGGACATTTTTTTTGTACGTGAATTCTTTATCTCACACAATACTCTAACATGTCGAGAGTAGGGAAAATTGTTCAAAAAGTCTTAAATTTATTACATATGTGCCAATTCAGTCTTAAATCTTTCAATTGTATCAATTTAGTTTTAAATATTTTCACATTTTGTCAATTAATCCATTCGGTCAATTTTAACCGAAAATCCTCGACGTGGATGCCGGCCGTCCTACACGTGACATATTGGGCGTTGACATGGACAATTTTTATAATCTTTTTTAAAATAAATTTCTAAAACTTTTATTATTTTTTCTTCTTTTTTTTTTTCAAGGCTGGCGAGGGCTGAGGCGAGGATCGCGGCCCTCTCCCAGACCTGGTGAGGGCCACAAAGCCCTCACCCAGTGGCCGACGAGGGTCACCAGCCCTCGCCTGTGGTCGACGAGGGTCGGCCGACAACCCTCGTTGGACTTGGTAGAAAAAAAAAGGAAAAGAAAGAAAGAAAAAAAAAAAAAAATAATTCAAATTTATTTTAAATTTACAAAATAGTTGTCACGCCAACGCCTAATCGTCCAATGTGGCACTACCGGCCTCCGTGGTTCACGATTTCTAGCTAAAATTGATTGGATTGGCTCAATTGGCAAATTGTCAAAATATTTATACTCAATTGACAAAATTGAATTTCAACCAAAAACAAAGTTGGCATGATTGAAAGATATAGGACTGGATTAACAAAAGTATAACAAGTTTATGACTTTTTGGATAATTTTCCCATGAGGAGTGTTTTAATGTATCTTAACCATACATGCATTAACAGTTGAGAATTGGTTAAGATGCAAATGCCAACACCGTTTGAAATAAAGAATCTGCATCCTCTTTTTCTATGCATATTGGAAAAGTTTCATGATAAGAATTTGATAACTCAGTTAACGTGAAATACATGGCAAGAGTAGTAATCACTCTTCATAAGTTTAAATACCCCTACAATTGCTTACATGTATGAGGAAAAAAGGTGTTACATTTAGGGCCAATTTGACAAGTTGCCAAATAGTGAAAATTTCTGTCTTTTATTTTTAGAATCAATTTTGGAACAGAAATCCGTTTGGTAAATATTTTGTTCCTGAGCACAAATTTACCAAAATTTGTTCCCAAAATCAGTTTTGGAACAAAATCAACAAGCAAAAAAAAAATAGCTTATTGATTCCGGGAACAAAAATGAGAATTAATTTTTTTTTTGCCTTCTTCTTTTTCTTGGTTTTCTTCTTCTTCTTCTTATTGGCCTGTGGGTCCGGCGACCGCGAGGTTCCCCTTGCCGGCGGGGCGAAGGCTAGACCCTCGCCGCCGCCCTCGCCAAATCCAGCGAGGGCGACCCTCACCCTGGGCGAAGGCTACTGCGGTAGCGACGACAAGGCCTTACCCAGCCATGGGAGGTGACGACCTGCGGTCGCGGCCCAAGCGAGGGAGATGGGTCGCAATGGCGAGGCCGGCGGTGAGGACAACAACGAGGGTCATGACGCCTTTGTCGGCCATGGCCAAGGAAAGGAAGGAGAAGAAAGAAAAGAAAAGGAAAAAAAAAGATAGAATTATAAAAATTCGAAATATTATTAAAATATTATTAATAAAAAGAAATTTTGTGTAGTTACCAAACGTATTTTGTGCAATTACCAAACGCCTTCAAATGTATAGAAATTGTTCCCGGTCATATAATAAAAAAGAATCATTTTTCGAAAGCAAAATCAGTTTTCGGGCACAGAAATTTTGCCATGCGCACCTTTATTGTCAATCTTTTGAAAATCTTGAAGTTACAAAAATGCCAAGATTTAGGCTCCGTTGTTTCGTGAAAGATAAATTATTTTGAAATAAAAATAATCGCTTGTATTTCCTTGAAATAATTAGTTAATAAAAAAATTTCATTATCGATAATAATTTATATTTAAAAATTTTCACAGATGATAAAAATATTTTTGATACATTCATTTTTATAAATGATACAAACAATCATTTTGAGAAAAATATTTAAATCATTCATCTTTCATGAAATTAATTGAGTCTTACGGGTGCATTTTTTTTTCTATCACATGCATTAAGAGAAATTCATGTTAATTGTGATTTTTATTCGAAAGTCTCGCGGCATTTCCTCCTCAGAAATGATAAGACAAAGACGAGTCTTCCTTGAATCAATAGGTGATTACACTCCTGCAAGTGCCTCAGTATGGTCAGTGGCGTGGCTTCCTTTTTTGCTTAGTTGTTGTGTATTCTTCTAATAAATTTTAGTTCGCTTTTCTTGTTGTTAGACATTTGACCTCACCAAAAATTTATACTTACGATCCTTAAACATGATAACTCGTATTGTATTTTGTATTTTGGGGTCTTGCATTTGAAACATGCTTAGGATTTGACACGCTCGTCACAATTTCGTTCGTTTTTTTTATGATTGAAAATAATAAAATAGAATCAATTGTATCCCGATCAATGGTCAATTATTATATTAGCGCACCCACCGTGAAATCAGGCTAACACATTTCCACCACACACAGCACATATGGGTCCCACCCTAGAATGCATATACAGGTTATAGTCCTCCAATGATGCATCCAGTCGCTAGCTACGAATCACAAATCCTGCAAAAGAAGACAGAGAGAGAGAGTTCTCTCGCCCTCAACCCGCAGCCCCGGAGCCAGGCCTATTTCAGCAAGGAAGGAAGAGAGTAATCAGTCAAAGCTCGGAGATTAATCGGCGAACAACAATACCAGCCGGTCACGGTGGTCGGAGCTCGGAGGTATGCATCGACTGTGAACCACGACATCTCTTCACAGCTGAAGCCCAGCCTCCTTCAATAAGTTGGGGACTGCAAGTAGATTCATGCAGTTTTGAATTCCTCGCTTGAAAAAGAAGTACTCCCATCTCCAGTTATGTTACTGTTTGTTTTCGATCCTGTGAATGGTGCTTTGTTAATAAACAATACATACTTGTATTAAAATATGTTTTGAATTTGAGCCAATCAAATAAAACCCGGCCGAAGTGGTCAAAATAACCGATGATTGCGAAAGCCTAGCTACTGGAGTCGGTCAAGGTAAATGGAAAAGGAAAGTAAGCCATGGCCTTTGCTGATTTTTTTTTTTTGTGGTCGAAATGGACTCTGTTGATTTGAATTGTCCAAATTCTATTAGGATGCTGTACATGGACTTTTTCTTTTTAAAATCTATTTGTTAATCGAAAAATATTAAGCACAAATGTCCGAAGGCGATACTTATTGTTTCAGTTTTCCTGAAACAGGGTTGTCTAACAAGTATCTTGCCGAATATAATTTCAGAAATAGGAGCAGAGCATGGAGCTCAAATTGCTGCAATGTATAGCCAGCTTCTTTATTCCATGGAGGAAGTCCTAGTTTCAAGCCATCA